>VXBR01010172.1:76523-194453 GCA_013400215.1 Cisticola juncidis | reverse complement strand
GGTGCCCTCACAGTCCTCAGTGCCCTCACATCCCTCAGTGCCCTCACACCCCTTAATGTCATTACACCCCTCAGTGCCCTCACATCCCTCAGTGCCCTCACCGCCCCTCAGTGCCCTCACAATCCTCAGTGCCCTCACATCCCTCAGTGCCGTTACACCCCTCAGTGCCTTCACACCCCTCAGTACCCTCAGCACCCCTCACTGTCCTCAGAATCCTCATTGCCCTCACACCCCTTACTGCCCTCACGCCCCTCACTGCCTTCACTTCGTTTGCTCCCCTCACACTCCTCATTGCCCTCACTGCGTTCACTGCCTTCACACCCCTCCACTGCTGTCAGACCCCTCACTGCTCTCACGTCTCCCTCCCCTCACAACTCCCCGGGGCCCGGATGCCTCCGTGCCCCCGTATTTTTACCGGGACACGGGGCTGAGGGGTCGAGCCTGAGGACCCCGGACGTTCGGCCAGGGGTGCACACAGCCCCGCCGGCCGCGGGCCCGGCGAGCGCCGCCTCCCTGAGGGCCGGCGCGGAGGGGCCGTGGCTGAGCCTGTCCATCGCCCTGAGAAACACGTCTCAAAACCCTATAAATGCGTGTTTGCCTTCACATTTGCATTCCATGTGGGGAAGAAAAAAAGTCCCAAACAAACAAACAAAATTTGATCAGAAACCCCACCTAATTAATGAGCTGAGTAGTCAATGGCACAGCACCGGGATGATAAAACAAGACTCACTTCATATGTTTGCAATGGGAACTTACATGGGGCCTAGAAAGAGAAGAGAACACTGTTTGGGGGGTTTGGTCCATACTGCAGTGAGCACCACACTTAATTCCAAAAATTTATCATAAATTTTGGTTTAGCACGTGGCCCTGGACACCAGAGCACTCAGTGCAGAAACAACAGTAACAGCAGAGGCTGAAAAACCCCCAAAGGCATGGCTCAGGACCAGCCAGCAAAAGGCAATACTGACCATGGAAAACAGAAGGTAACTTAAAGGCCTTATATTGCTTTAAAGCCTTTTCAGACTGTTTCAAACTTATTCTGGTCACAGTTCGACTTCTGAACCACTAGAGAGGCTCCAAGGTCTGTCCCAAGCTGGGCCAACACCCAATGCCACAAGAATCAGTTGATTTAGCAGGTTAATTCCCAGTTTTAACACCTACATATTTCCCCACAGGTGAGGTGATACGCTGCAGTACAATTTTCTAGAGTAAGGTGTTGGAATGGATGCAGGCTTTTGCCTGGGGAATATGCATGTTTTGAGGGATTTGCCACTGTTGCCAGAGAGGCATGCCAGGCTGACTCAGCTTTTTATCCACACCTCATCTTGTCCTGACTCATGCACAAGCGCTGTCCCAAAGGCAGTAAAAACACAAAATATTTATTGGAATTCAAAATGAGTTGTGGGTTGTTTCCTGTTTATGAGCTGTGAGCTCCTCAGCCCACACCAGCATGTAGTAACCTCGGTCCCCAGCAAGGAGAGCTGCGTTACTCCATGCATGGAGGAGAGCTGCGTTACTCCATGCATGGAGGAGAGCTCTCTTAACCCCTGTTCTGGAAGTGATTCTTCTGAAGAACTTGGAAATATTTTGTCCATGAAAATGACTGGTGTTGGAGAGAGTGGTAAAGGAGGAGAATCTATTCCACACTCAAAATATTTGCACAGGAGACTGTAGTAATTCCTTTTGTACTGAAAGAGCTTTTAAAGTGTAGATTACTAACTGGATTGTGTAAATTTGTATCACAGTTCAAATCTTAATCACATACTAAATATCATAAAAATCCATTAGCTATTTAAAGATGCAAGCTTTTAGAAATCAGAAGTTAGATTATTTACTAGTTTTTTAGCTGGAATAACCTTCAGCTAGTGTTATATTCTATTAATATGCAATAACCTTATTACAATTGCCTAACAGCTCAACAGTTGTGGAAGAAGCAGCCAGATTTGTGCAGTTGTTGATTTTCCATCTTCCCAGTAGCCAGCTGGCTTTGTCAGAGACCTGCACAGCCACGCCACAGCTTTTCTATCACAAAATATTTTCATTTGCAAAAGAGCAATGCCTTTTCATTTATTTAAAGGCCGGTTATGGAGTCTCTCATAACAATTCTGTGAGAGCACATGAGTAACTCCAAGTCAGCACAGACTCATTCAGAAATCTGGGAGGACAGACCATACCAGGAAAAATTGGCAGTGCCTTCACCACCTCCTCCAACTACGGGCAGAATGCAGGAAGTGGGTTGACCCTGCGCTCAAATATTTGCTGCGGTTTCTCTTGCTGATTTGATGATAGAGATTTTAACAGACAATGGGCCTTGTTTTTGCTGGGTCATCGTGAAATACTTCCCCTACAAAGTCCATAGAGCCATAGAGCCTTCCCATTTCAGCATTTATTTGAAGTGGGAACTGCAGAGACCCGGTATCGTAGCCAGCACTTTATCAGCTGAAATAGCATACATAGGGTTCTGTTTCTCTTTGAGTGCCTACTGAAGCCTTACAGAACAAACACGTACTAATGGAAAATTCATTGAATTAATCTTTAAATCATTCTTATTAAAAGAATAGAAGAGGTCAGGCAATCACAAAGCAACAAGTTTTATGGGCAGAGTACACTAGCAGAAGTCTAGAAAACTATCAGAGTGTAATTTAAATCTTTTTCTGTATAACTTTGTACATACTGGATTCTGTCCCTTTGTACCTGGTAAAAATATGTCGTAGCCCAAAGTCCCATGTGATAATGAAACAGGAGAGGATTAAATCTGATTTGTTTAATATACACAGTATATATATTATATATATATATTATTGTGTGTATATATATATATATATATAATTGTTAAAGGCCCACTTCTCTCTCATTAAATCAAACCCCTTAAAAAAACCCAAACAACAGCCAAGTAAACTGGTGAAACAGAGGAGACCAATGAGATATATTCACTCTGAGCTTTCCTTATGAAGCTCTCTCCCAGCGCAGCAGCCCGGGTACAGAAATATCTGTGCTGCTTTGCTTCGCTGTTGGTTTTAGGTCAGGCTGGATTTGAGGGCTGGTTGTTTTTAGATGCATGTCTCTCTCCTGGATTAGAGCAAAGCTCTAAGGCTAAAGGTGGTAAATGAAAACATTTAGGTAAGTCACATGAGACTCATCTGCCTCATTTTACTATGACAGGTTTTGGATGGAAACAGGATGCAACTTACAGGTTTACACAAGCCTAATGTTCCGCAAAACAATTTAGACATGCAATTTTTTACAAAATCTAAGATGAGATTATATTTGACGACAAAATAAGCAATGAAGCTGTTACTTACATTTAATTTCTGTTAGAGAAGTTTACCATGCTACCCCATCTATATAAGGTATGGACTTGGTCATTCAGATAATTTCTTTTCATGTTTGAAAGTTACTTTGCTCATTACTCTTCACTTACTGAAACAACTCATTACTTGTCAGAGCATCAAGATCAAACATTGCAGGTGTCCATACATCTTTTCCTGTGTCAAAAAGACTTCAGAACAGTTGCATGTAAGATCATGGTGCTTTAAACCTATTAACTCTTCTTAAGCCAAAATATTTTAATTCCTCTCATTACTCTTTATGCTGGTGCTGTCATTGTCACTATAAATTTTCACTACATGATTGCCAGCCAGGCTGGGAATTGGTGAATTAATTTTTTTTAATGTTTACCCCCTCATCATTATTACAGCCACTGTGTTTCATTTCTTTGTTTTAATTAAAAAGTTTCTTTAAAGAAAACTATTAGCAGTGAGCAAATACCTTTCTTACAGTAAAGCAAGATGTCCCAAATCTCTCTACTGAGGGGGAGTCTGTGCTGAAGACTTCTGCAGGATAGGGAGGAAGCAGAGGGAAAATTACTGACTTGAAAACACCTTATGGGAATAAGCAATTATTCTTAAACCTCAGCTGTGGCTATTCTTTCCCAAATTTGCCCTGCTTTCTCATCTGAATAATTTCTTTCTCCTGTGTAAGATTCCTTTTCTATACACTTATTTTGTGCTGGACACTGCATTACCACATTCAGCAGGATTTAGCAGGTTTATTTGTGGATTTTGTTTTTGGTCTCCGAGAATTGCTAAAAATCAGTTAAGCTTAATATAATAAACGCATAAATTTTACGAAAACAAATCACTCCTTGGTTTCTTGAACTGGGAAGAAGTTTTGTTACTCTCTTACTGGGGTGGATTGCTCCTTCCTTTCTTTGATGAATGTGGTACTTGCCAGAGTGTGAGTGAGGGAATAAGTTTCCTCCTTTTTTGGCAGATTTTTTCCCTATTATCCTTGGAAATAAATGTACTCTTAATTTAATTGCCTAATGCATTTTAATTTATTGATCCCTGTATTTCAAATACAAATGTATATTCAAATACAATTTGAATGTTTCCCATTTCAAATAAAGAGCTTCTTTCTTGGTTTCCCACTTGTTCCTACTTTTGTTTTGTTGGCTCAGTGAAGCCTTCTTTGCCCCCTTTTCCCCAATCTCATTTTCCCAGTTGGTGTTTTATCTGTGTCACTGAGATTTTCTTCTTGGGAGATAATCTTAAAATCTGTCCCTGTAGTCCCTCTCATAACTGTGATTCAAACCTTACAAGTGACTATTGCAACATCTTTTGGCCCTCATTCTCCCCTCTCCAGCTAAAGCTAACTTTCACTGTCCCCTCTCAAGTCTCTTTTCTATTTACGTCAGCTCTGTACCCCCTTTGACGTCTGCCCCCAATTCCCAACTCTTCTTTCCTGAAACTTCCTGTGCACTCTCTGCTGTCCTTTACCAGTCCTGCAGGAAACCTGCCCTTTCCCTGCACAGCCTCTTCGTGAGCATGACACAGCACAACAAAGAAGCGAGACAGAATGTTCAGTGGATTGTGTTTCTTAATACAATTATTACCATTTTCTACTTGGTTTTCTTTAAAATTTTTCCACCTCTGCAGTGTGCATTTATTCCCTTGCATGCCTCAATCAGCTTATGCTGTCATTGGTCAATTCTCCCAGCATCAATGCTTATCTATCCTTGTCTAGCTTTAGCTGTAGCCTTAATAGAAGTTTCTGGGCCTTCACTCGTGCTTGATGCAGATTTCAAGAAGGAATTGCTGTGAAAATGTCTGCTTGCTCTAAATAATTTTGCTTTGAAAATATTTTGGTCCACGTGCAGAAATTAAAACTGAAGTTGCAGCTTCTGTTCTCCTCCATATCCTGCACACTTCATGCACCAGAGGTGTAAGCACACCCCTTAAAAAGGAGATGCAGTGTTTGTACAGGTTGTACTGCTGCCAGAGCACCCGAGGGGATGCAGTGCTTGTACACACATTCCAGAGCACCCGAGGGGATGCAGTGCTTGTACACACGTTGTGTGACTTCCAGAGCACCCGAGGGGATGCAGTGGTTGTATACAAATTGTGTGACTTCCAGAGCACCCAAGGGGATGCAGTGGTTGCACACAAATTGTGTGCCTTCCAGAGCACCCGAGGGAATGCAGTGATTGTACACACATTGTACGACTTCCAGAGCACCCGAGGGGATGCAGTGCCAGTCGTCCCTTTGTGCTTGTTTTGGTGCAAAGTCCGGTGGCTCCTGAAGGGGGGCTCAAAGCTAAGCCGATTTGGCTTTGTTTGGTTTTAGCTGAGGCACTTAAAGGGAAAGGACGGGTTGCTGCTGTTTCCAGGGCTGGCAGCATGTGGCACACAGTAGGATATTTGCTGGATGGTGGTTCCCAGAGCTCATCTAATCACAGATTTGCCGTTCTCCAGGATCCTTTCCCTTGTACTGCTTGTACTTATCTCCCCCAGAGAAAGGGCAAGTATTTTTACCATGCTGTCAAGTAAAAATGTTGAGTTTGGGTGCTGTGGGTGTGCAAATGTGAGACTTAGTCAAAGCAATTAGCTGAGTAACCATTCAGCTTAAATTGTTTTCCTACCCCGTTTCCAGGCCGTGACTAACGCTTGCTGTGATACACACCCAGCCTTTTCCAGCACTCACAGCTGGTACACCGAGCCTCAGCCACAGTTGCCTTGGGATGAACAATCACACTGCTCATTTTGGGGCTCTCTGCTCGATCACTGCACACCTACGAGTCAGACTTCAAAACAAAAGCACAGGTAATGGGGTTGATGCTTTGCAGGTACCAGTTTTTCCTTTAAACTTTGACTGTGCACATTCTTGTTCAAGTACTTGTCACTGCTCTTCACACTGACCAGCCTTATTGCATGAACAGGAGCTGCTCGTAACTAAGTCCTAGACAGGTTTTTTTAAAGCAACACTGTACTTCTAAATTTGCTTAAAGTGATAAAATTAATTTGTAAATAAAATGGTAAAAACCATAGAAGAGTCAGACGAGGCTTGAAAACACTTTGTTAATCTGTTGTAAAACAGATTAACAAGATCATTATTGGCTAGAAATTGAGGCTTACCCCAGACCAGCAGCAGAAAGCCCACAGTTTTCTAATCCTGTGGCCTCAGAAACATCCCCAAATCCAGTACCACCTTATTTGTCCTCATGCCATGCTGCACCACACCTCAGTCTTTCCAGTTCCAGCTTTTTGCCAGGGCTATGATGTGAACCAGATCAGGGAACCTGTTCCACTGAAAAATAATAGAAAATAGCAGAAGAAAATAAAAATAATTTCATTATCTAATTCATGGCATGTGCCTCACATCTGGGAGGAGCACTGGCTGAATTCCTGCCATCTGCATTACCCTGGAAATCAGCCTGGCATCAAACCCAGCCCGACCAAGGAAATGGAAAAGGTGACTGTGGCAGGGAACTTAAGGGATAAGGAAATAGAGGGAAGGGCTTCTTTCAGTGCCTACAGGGAACCCTGGGAAAGGAGGTGGTTTTCAGCTGGATCATGAGGAGCAAAGCCAGAGGATATCTGTTGGAGTGTGGGCAAGTCCGGGTTGTTTGTACATAAGGAATGTAAGCAGCAGCAAGAGCCTTCGTCATTGCAGCAACACGAAAGCATCAACTGCTAACACTGTATTTATCCAAACACTAAAGAACAATTTTAAATAAGAAGAGGTTTCAAAGCTGTGTTTAGCTGGAAGATCTGTGTGGGAGAGGGGTGGATACCTTTGGACTTTGTTAATAATTAAGTGGAGGAGTGTGTTAAAGCCTATGGAATGGACAGCATGGTAGTAAAAATACCATGACTCATTGAAGCTGGAGGTTAGCAAACAGTCCCAAGTAAACAAAATTGCACATGACAGATCCTTGTGCAGCAAGACCCATCTCTCTTTAGTGAAACTGAGCCTGAAATGCTCCATTTGTTTCTGAAAACCTCATGACCTTGTGGAAATGATTTGATGCTGAACCTGCAAGAAATAGAAATTGTGTCCAGAACTAGATGAAAATCCATCATGTTTTCTAAGCAATACATTTGCAATATTCAGCATATTTTCCAAACAATATTTTTCTCACAATAATCTCTGAGCTAATGTCTTTCCAGTTAAAAAACCCAAAAATGTAAAGAAATTGTCTTTTCTTGTACCATCTTATTCACTCCAAATGCAGCAAGAGCCAGAAGAAAAATCTGGATATATGGTTTAAAAGAGGCAAGAACAAGAATTTCTCTAAGGAGAAATCTGTGAAGTCTGCTATTCTGTGCACCAGTGTTATGAGATGTTCAGTTTCTAACTAAATTATTTCATAGGTCTTCTCCCATTAAAAAAAAAAAAGATTTTGCATATCTTAATATATCTTTTGCATATCTTAATATAATTCTCTCTCTTTCTCCCTTTTTACCTCTTGTTTATATCTTCAGGTACATTTAGCTCTAGAAAGTGGCAAACAAAATCCACAGGGTTAGAAAGCAGAGCAGCAAATACACAAAGCTGGTCTCCTGCCAGCTACCTGCCTCTCAGGGTGCACACACACTGGTTGTCTGGCTTTGCCTTTTCTATAGCCACAGCTGGAGACTCCCAAAATTCCCAAGCCACTGGGAAATGCTGACAACAGGACAGGCAGATCACTGATGCCATTCTGGGAGCCTCCGAGAACAAGAAGCATCATACAGGAGTGATTAATTAGAGACATCTCATAGAGTTTTGAACCCATTTTGAGTTGCTACCTGCCAGCAGTTGCCCTGATTACCTAATTCATCTGTGTGCAAATCTGCAAACATTTGTTAGAGAACACAAAATATTTGCTGTTTATCCTGGGCTTCAGCATTACGAATGTTTATTTAATGTCCAGGTTGTGATTTTCAAATGTTTTTAATATCTCAGTATACCTCCAATTTATTTCTATGTAATCCGGAAAGAAAAAAGATCTGGTCAATAAACCTGCCCTGTAGATGTCGTTCATGTTTACATTCTGGGAGTTTGCCTTTCAGAGCTGTGCAGAAGGCAAAGAGCCCTGTCAGTGTCCCACGTGTCACCAGGTTTGTCACGGCACAGAAAGGCTCTGCCAGCCCGCACAGAGCGAGGCAGTGCCAGTGGGAAAGGCAAAGCTCTGTTCTGTTATCAAGGGTAAGTGAGGTTACAGGAACCCAGGGTGTGAGTGTGCTGACATCACCTCATTACTCGGGCTGCAATTACAAGAACTGTCTCTCCACTCAGATTTTACAGTTAGATTAGCTATTACCTGTGACTGTGCTCCAGCACGAGCTGGAGGTAAAAACAAACCCAAGCCTCCCTATTTTTTTTTTTTTTTGACCCAATAAAACTCTAATTAAAACACAAAGTGAAGAAGAGTGTTATTTTCCTTATCAAGGGCAATGCCATAGGTTAGTGTTCAGACTGGAAACCGAGTCAGGAAGAAATCCTCAAGCCAGGTGTCACAGGTGTCACAACTGCACTTCACAGTGTTCTGGCAGCAGAGGAGTCTTTTGGGCTAATATCAATGTAGAACTGCTGAAAATGGAAAAGCATTCCCTCTTCCCACCTCTTCTTTCAGGCACAGGCTCCACCATTTACCTCTTTGGGCTTTAGTATTCTTGGCATTTTTCAACCCTCCCAAAAGACTGTCTGGTTGTCTGTAGGTGAGGGATTTGTGTTGCCTCATCTGGGAGCCACAGAACACCAGAGCAGGAGCAAGGGTGAGGAGAGGACACCAGGAGAGGGCAGAAGGAAGAGAGACCTTCCCCCTTGCAGCTGTAAGGTGTTACATCAGTTCACTGGTCTGTTAAACCACACCTTGGAAGAAGGTGGTAAAGGCCATATCCACTTTCTTGGGATATTGAAAAACAGATCAAAGAGTGGTTGAAATCCCTGGTGGGATGTTTGGTTTCCCATTGCACCAGTATCAGTTTTATTCCTCTTTTCTTTCCTCCATCTTCAAACCCCTTGACTGGGTCAATGTCCCTTTTCACAAGCACACACTGTCCTTACCTGCTATCTTTGTATCAGTCCTTCAAGTCCCATTTTTTTTGCAAACTTTGTTTTTCCAACTGGCCAGCTGTTCATTGACTACTTTTAACATAATTATAGTAAATTCTTGCTCCTGTTTATCTGACTGTTCAGTTCTTTGTGGCTAAATCTTACCATTTCTCTCAATTTTGTAAAGTGCTGTTTATCTCTACATTGCTAAAGATCCTAAGACATTTTAGCAACTTTGATTTGCTCTTAGAGAAAAGATTCCAGTCAGTCATTGCCCAACTATCAATCCCAGGAACTGTATGGAAAAAAATATGATTACATAAATAAAGGTGAACTAGACATTCAAAAAATCAGAGTGGAATACTGGTATCAAAATGTACTTAATCCAGACCCAGTGAATCTCTGATTAAAAATAAAATACAATGCTGATTTTTTTTCTCCCTAAACTCTGTAAATCCTTGGAGAGCCCAAGTAGAACAACCAACCATTTTTTATTGTTTTTTCTGTCTCTAGCTCTTACATTGGTTTTTCACTCCAGAAATGAAAACCTTTCAGCTGGTATGTATACTACACTAATGATACTTTGATTTAGAAATACAACTACCAGATGTTAAATTAATCTAGTCAGATTTGAGTTACCTTTGAGACCTAGCTACAGCTTTCACTTCTGGCAGGTGTGCACATTTTATTTGTACCCATGGTTCGTGAAAGCCACGAATTGTCTTTGGATGAATGATGATTTCATGTTTTTCTCAGATATCTGTTCATGCCTGTAAATTTGAAAGATGTGTATTGTGCTATCAGAGAATGTACTTTGAAGTCAGTTTTAGATGTGGTTGCTAATCTGGCGGCCCTGCTTTTCTCTTCTGTACACAGTGATAAATAGTTTCCAGTGGGCCTGAATCCAGCAAGGCTCTTCACTAAATAGCCTCTAGGTAGAGTTACTTCAGAGGGAAGGGACAAACCCTACATTCAGAGAAAAAGTTGATAATGTATGAATGTATGAAAACACCCAATGCCTCCTGCAAAATGTGCAGTTTTCTGAATTTGGATAGCTGATCTGGACACTGCTCCAGCCAGAACAGCAGGTTGTACCTGGTGCAGTCTGTACCTGACATGAGGTTTCTGATAAGCTCCTGGATATCAAAAAGATTATTGAACAAATATATTTGATACAGTAGGCCACTATTTTATATTGTTTTTCCATTCCTCATCACAAGTCATGACAGGACTAGTAGAAATTAGGTTATTCAGTTCTCAGGCTTTGCTGCTCCAGGAGAATAAAATTGTACTTTTCAAAAATATTCATGTGCCTCAGGAAAAAACACCCCACCTTTATTCCCTGGATTAATCACTTGGAGCAATGTGCTAAGTATACTGAGCTGTTCTTTTTGTGGAACATGAGGATCAAGCCTTTGTTCTTGGCAGCCACATCCTTCATGCCGTGCATACTGGAACCCACCGCTGTTTTTTTTCATCCCTCACGGAGAGCAGAGTGNAAAAAAAAAAGGGGGAGCTCCTCCCAGAGGGGCCTGTGCTACAGCAGCAGCCACTGCCAGGGAGAGCCTGAGGACACAGGGGTCACAATAAAGGCCTGATGTGGCATCTCTGTTCTGTCAATGCCGTGCTGCACTTGGCACCTTCACCAATTTTTATGGGTGGTGTTCAGATTGAGGCTCAGGAGTGGGAAGCTGGTATCAAAAAAGGAGAATAATGGACTGCTGAGACATGCTAGATGCAGAGACATTAAGGAGGAAAGAAATGGAGGCCTTCAAATTGTACTTTTTTGACAGTGAAGAACTCTGAGTGGAGTGGAAGGCAGGATGGCTACTGACATTTCCACCCTTTTGTCAGTATCAGTACCCTGCACCCTGTCTACCCCATATTTTGCGAGCAGGTTTTACCTATTTTTGGGGGGTACTATGAGAGAATAATGTGGGTATTTTTGCCTGGCCAGATTCACTGCTGTAGAAGAGAGACACAGCCAGAAAATTATTTTATAAAACCCTAACAAGCAGCAAAACTGCATTCTCGCTTTCCTCATGTATCACTGCAAAAAGCATAAGTGGTCAACACAGCAAGAGTGCAGCTGATAGGAGGGCAGTTCTGCACAGCACTTAAAGCAGGCACGTTATCCCTGTCAGGATAGATGGATGCACGTATTCCTTGTACATATTCACCTTTGACTGATGTGCCTCCAACACCTGGGCCAGAACTGACAGAGATGAAGGCAGCAGCAGAGAACTCCTTGCTGCATGCTCACTCTTCCAGCATTAAATGGATTTAAGAAGCATTGTTTGTCAGAAAAGAAAGGACTCATAACCACCTGAAGTGGTTTAGCTCCACAAAGTGCACTCATTGTTAACAAAGTTACTCTTCCTATTTGTCAGCAGGCACAATGCAGGCCCTGCAGAGTCATCAGATTTAGTAAGAATTCAGCCCTGCAGAAAACAGCTGCAACCATGAGTGCAGATCTTTTGCCCTCAAACTGATGGAAGTTTGATACAACAGGTGATCTTTTAGATTGAGCTTTTAACACTCAGGGTATATACAACTCCTCTGCAAAATGAGGATGAATGCCTACTGACTGGATTTATTTTCACATTTGCTGGATAGAACCATTCCTCTCTCATTTAAAAGTATTTCTCCTTGCATGTGTCTTATAGCATTACAAGAACACAAATAGGTGATTTCCCATAAACTAATTTTTTTAAATCCTTATAAAACGTTGTCTCTATAAATAACAAAGAATACCCTCCCTGGAAATTATTTGAGCCTAAAAATTAAATGTTTGCTGTTTAAATTTCTCTCTTGTTGAAAAGAAAAGCTGCAGTACCTCTTCTGAGCAGACAAAAGCACAAGGCACAGTGGGATCTGAGCAACATAGTCATCAAAGCCACTAAACAAACCCTAAATCCAGTTTTAGCAAACCATAGAGTAGCAGTTTAAAGTACTCTGGGACTAGTTTCATATTACCAGCAGCTGGTTTAAAATAGTAACACGACCATTGTGCCATCCTCTAAAATAATGTTTCTATCATAACAAAAATATTTGCATGGAGTAAATGGACATTGAGTAACTGTGGACTTCTGTACCGGTGATTTGCACTGTGTAAAAACAAGGTGGAGACAATAGAAAACACCTGAGGCAAAGCAAATTGTTTTTTACCCTGTTCCGTACTGCTGCTTAGAACAGTAGCCACTCACCCTTTAAACAAAGATAAAAAGACTTCTACTACCAAAAATTCCCAAAGCCCACCCTCCCAAACATAAATAAACATAATTCTTCCTTATTCCTAATGTGTATGACTGGTACTTCAAGATTTTTACTCCTAGATAATTTTGTTTTTCCAGTTGTTGATAAAGTTTGATCTCTCCAAGAAGGTGGAATTGATGTGCTTTGAGTTTTTCAGTGATGAAATTTTGTACCACCTCTCACCCTGTCAAAGTTCTAAGACATTGCACTGAAGGTCCCCTGCAATTTGGCATGGAGATTAAATAATAAATTCAAATTAGTTATTTCAAACACACCTGGAAAATATTTTGAAAACACAGTGATGTCAATAAATAAAAGACTGTGCTCTGGGACATACTTAATGATTGTTGTTACCATAACAGAAACCTCTGTAACAGAATTTGCTGCACTCTGAGGCTGTGAAGGAAAGAACAGGCTTTGGAGATCATCTCAGTGTGGTTTACAAAAGATATTCTATATGTCAGGTGAAATCAATTTTAAAGGGACATTGGAGACTCTCCAGGTTTTTGTGTGGAGAATTCTCGAGTGAAGAGCTTACAAACCCAGAAGTTTAAAGTGCTGGAATGGCAGTGATGCTTGGGGCTGATCAGGGCTGCATCTACATAGCCTAGAGCTCTTTCTGTGCTACTGAATGGTTTCTGACAGAAGACTGAACCCAACTGGTTTATTTAACAAAGGAAGGATTGCAAATGATTCTTTATCTCTTCTACAGAAAGCAAAATAGCTGCTCTTGCTTGTATCCATGGAAGAGGGGGTATGTCATGGGAACACCTCTGTGAAAGAGAAGGATAAGGGGGAGTTTTCCTTCCTTGTGCTGAGCTGGGTTTGGGTCTTGCAGAAGCACCATGAATGAGCTGGAGTTTCTGGACCTGTGTGTTCAGGAGACTGTAACTTGCTGAATACCCTTGCACATGACTTTGGCCTCTGGATCTATCCCCAGGAACTCATTTAATGCATCTCCCTATGAAGATGTGGAGTTAGAAGGCAATAGCTTAAGTGGGGTTCTCTGATGTCACCACTCTGTGCTGGCTTAGTTAATTAAATAATATCTCATTTTAAATAATTCGGTTTTTCTTAGGTTTTTGTTTCTTAGGCTCTTGCTCAGAAAATTATCATGAACCTCCATAAAATACATAAGCATGGATGAAATGGGCCTCCATTTGGACCTGGAATTATTGCTCTGCTTGTGTTAGTTTGTATGACTATGCACTGCATTCACAGCGAAAGACCCAACTCAATAAAATTCTACATTTGTATTTTTACACAAGGCAGCAATATTGACTGTGTAGTTACTAAAGAGCTTGAGAGCAAGTTAGAAAAATTAATAGAACTATTCCTAGCCATACACACATTGCATGTGTGCCAGGAAACAAGCAAAACCTGATTTCCCAAGCGTTTTGTGTGATGGGAACTTCAGCTGGCCACGTCCTCTCCCCCAGTGCCTCTAGCTCAATGTCATTTGTTTTCAGCCCTAGACTGAACATCCTGCAGCATCCTTTGTTTTGGGGCGAAGTATCTGGTTTGCCCCTGTGCTTGTGCTGCCTGTCCAGCTGGTACTCACTTTTGCAGAGACCAAAAAAATCTGTCAGGCAAACACTTATTGTGTCAGGAGAATAATCATTACTGGTAAAAATTACAGCAAAACCTGCCCTATGCCATTCCAAACCTATGTGTACTATACCTAATTATTTTCATTACCATTACTGATAGCTTCTCTATTGGTTTTGGTGCAGCACATGAATCAGTGAATGTTTTCTTTGCCTGTTGGGAAATCTCATCTTTGCACTGCATCTTTTTCATATAAAAGTAACTAGATTTTAAATGTTCCGATTTGTGAAGAGCCCATAAACGTGGTGTAAATTCGCAGTTCATCCTTGCTCCGATTTCTGATTTGTCTTCAGGCATGTTCGTTTCTAACCGAGCAGCATCAGAGGTGATCGATGGCAATGGGGACAGCGATAAACACCTGACCTCTAGTGGCAGGGCTCGGTGGGAAGGGAGAGCTGGAAATGTCAGGAAAAAAGGGATTATGGAGTGAGCTAGAACTGTGAAGCCTGAACTTCCATCAGCTGCTTTGTCAATTTTTGTTTAATTATCTTTTCTACTGAAATCTCAGTTCAGAATCCAGGGTATTTCTCTTTCTGAAACTTTTCTTCATGTTTATCACTGTGTTTAAGAAGTATGTGCACAGTCTTCCAAAAGATTTACAGCAAATATCCTAACAGGTTTTATATCTTCATATAAGAGCTTTTGATAAGTTTTTCACTTTGATTCTTTCCCCCCATGCACACACAATTATTCAAGAAGCCCATCTGAGTCCTCATTAGACTTCATTCCTGCTCCTCACTGACACAGAACATTTCCTCTGTGACAATACATCACTATCAGCACTCTGAACATCAAAGCTTTCCTTTCCATTGGGCAAAAATTCAGCAGCTATTCCATAAACAAAGGTCATAACCTTGCTAATCAAGTGGTTAACCCAAATATTAAATCCCCTCATGGAGAAAAAACAGTCTTGTTTTTAACTCCTGTAGGATTAAATTTTGAAGTGCTGGTTTACACAAAATTCCTCCTAAACCGTTGTCTGGAAGCTGTGGTTAAATGTACTTTTCATTACAGCCGTGTGAGGCCTTCAGACCACCAATACAGTCTGTTAATGTGACAGTGGCAAAGCTGCAGGGGGACTGGAGCAATGGCATCATTATTTTCCAGCTGGAGATGGAGTAACTCATGCTTATTTCCTGAAGCCAGTTTGAAAATGAAGCTATGTATGACTCAAAGAATTCTGTACATTATAAACAAGTCGATACAGCCATATGAAAAAAAAGAGATGAAGATTTCAGGAAAAACAAAAGCTGTGCAAATACTCAGGCCCATTTAAATGATCACATTAATTGGGGCATGGTGGGGTAAATTTGGGGTTTCCTTATGGCTGACAAGTGCTGACTTGAGAAGGGCATAGAAGCAGTGCTATGCTGCTTAATTTTAATGTTTCTCATAAAAATATTAAATTATCATATTTATGTCCAAAAAGCTTATAATGTTTGAGTCATTTCGATGTTTTCTATTTAATACAAAAAAAATGCTATATTTTTCATCTAGTAGCCTGTGAGAATCTGATTTTTCTGCTCTCTGTTGAGACTAGTTCAAAATCTCCTTCCTTACCTTCAAGGTTCTCTGGCACAAGTCCAAGATACCCAATGGCTTGTCCTGCACAAGATGTCTATGTGAATTAACAAAAAAGGATGTGAATTTAAAGTGAGTATAACTCCAGCATACATAATTTCTCTATGGACACTCATTTAGGAGTCAGCCAGCCATAATTACCTTAACTTAATTCACGCTCAAAATGAATTAAACTGAAGTGAACGAATGGTTTATCAACATGGGAGAGACACCGTACAATAAGCTTGGTGTAAATTCACAATTCATCAGCTGCTGTGCTCTGACTTCCCTTGTGGAAATGCAACGTGCCCTCAAGGTGCCTTTGTATGAGGTAACTTAATTTTTTTTTAGGGGGAAAAAAAGGCTATATATGGAAGTGTGGGCTGATTGACAGCAGGTGCAGAAGTGATTGGATTTCAGTGGTGCAACGCTGGAGAAAAGGTCAGCACACATCATCTGTGCAGTTGAAGTTTCTCTGCCATTTTGGAACCACAATGGCACCTTCTATGCTGTGGGATCTGTTTTGAACTGCAGAAAGCCAAGCAGCATTTTTTGATGTTTCCATAGCAGGAGAACACCCAGTTAGTACCTGGTGTACCATCGACTCATATTTTTATTCACTATTCAGAAAATCACCATGGAGGAGTGCAGAGAAGCCCCAGCCATTTCTGAATGAAAACAGCCAAAAGCAGTTACATACTAAAATTTACAGTGTTACCCAGCTTGGTTTAACTTTACTGAGTATCTCGGTATTAATTTCCCCCTAAATGATTTCCCACCTTTCTTTATTCATTAGATTTAACAGCGTTTTCTGTTAGCATAAGCAAACCAGTGAGAAATACAGAGAAATACCCCAGCTTGCAGTACTCCTTTAAATGTGAGCAGCATCGTCAGGCAGTCTGTGACATTATTATCCAGTTAGGAAAACATCCCTGGCCCCATTCATTCAGCCGTTCCTGCTCATTTTTCCAGGCACAGAGCGTTTGTGCCGTAGCAGGCCTTGTCAGATTTGGAGCCCTTCCAGTACCTGATGAGCATATTAACAGTGCTCCCATTCATGGCCCACAGCCTGCCAGATCCATCTAATTTTAGGGAAGTTGCTATTTATAGTGGGATGGCTGTGCTGGCTCTGGTGAAAGCCTCGCTGCTGCTGGGCGTGGGGGGGAATTTTATATTTTTGTGCTGTTTTAGTTGGCACTAAAAGTTCGTGGTTGTAATTTACCCAATCCAAAATGCTCTGCCATCCTCCCCAGGGAGCAGCGATGTCCTGCCTGAGGATTTGCACCAGGAACACTGTGGCACTGTTGGCTGCCTGGGTCTCATCCAGCCACGTGCTGGCTGTGTCCAGGCACAGGTGACCCAGAAGCACAGGATCACAACCTTTGCTAAATTACTGCATGCAGAAAGGTTTCAAGGTCCAATGGATGGGGGAGAGGGGGACAATGTGGGTCCAAATCTCCCTGTGCTGTAACTCCTGTAGTACAGGTTGACCAAAGTGAATTCCTTTTGCCTTCTTTCCAAAGAGTACATTCATAGCAGTAGTAACAATACCTGCCTTAGCACCATGGGATTTTGTCAGAATTTATTCACTAACTTTGCAGGTAGTGTTAAATTCCAAGAAAAGTTATGGGGAAGAGTTTCTTCAATGTAGACTTAGTGGTCAAATTTACTAAAATAGGCTGCTACAACTTAGGCATTTCATTAATTTACCAAGAACTAACACTATACTGTGTATGTATGTACAGGTGTGTGTGTGTATGGAAAACTGGGAGAGCTGAGAGGAAATCAGCATCACAGTTCATTTTCTCTTGCAGAAAAACAGCCACATAAAATGTGAGAACTCCAAAATTACTTCATTTAGAAATCATACATATTCTGGTGCTGTAAAGCTGTATAATGATCCTTGAGAAAACATAAGCTGACCTCTTCCAGTTCAAAAGATACTTCATTATGTGTTTTACTAATTGATAATTTGTTCCCAGTTTTATTGGTGTAACAGGATGGTGGTTGAAAAAATAAATCCAGGTTACGTAAATTGAAATTTGGGTTCAGCTATGTTAGATTTTCAAAATGAATCCTGTCTTTGGTAGAGGAAGATCTGAGTCACGGAGTTTCAGTCAGACTGTAGTGTTTTGGCTTTAAAACACCCAAAGCTGATCGTGTCTGCTCTTGTTTGTCTCTGCACAGGCCTCTGGTATGGGTGACATCCATTTCCTACATTTGTAGGAGGTGCTTGCAGGGGCTGTTTATTCTCCTTCTGATGTTGTAACTTGCTGACATGGAATACATGTTCTGCTCATCCCTCATTCTTGCTGCTGTGGACAGGAAGACTTAGAAGCTGGAACAAATACAACTGTGAGAGTAAAAAAGTAATCCTTGTACTCATCAATCTTAGTTGCATTCTGGTTCCTAGTTAATTTGTGTATCACAACAAGAAAGGAACATTGAACCAGCAGAGATTCTGGTTCAGCTGAAATTCATATTCAGCCTGGCTGGGATTCTGCTGAGGCAGAGCTGAACTGAAACTGAACCAGAAAAGCAGCTGAAGAAAGAAATAATAGCGTAACTCTGTGGCTAATGTGGTTCACAGGACAAAAAGTATTCTTTTCTCTATTAATTTGTAGCTGACTGCTGCATGTGATAGAGCCCATGCCCCATGCTCCAGAGGCCACGGGCTGGCAGAGGGCTGGCAGTTCTCTGACAGAGAAATGACAGAAGTGCCAGAGCCAGAAGTGTGGTTTAGCTGCACAGTAATGTCAGTGAGTGCTCTTCTCCTGCCCTCCTCTCCAGCTGAAAACAGATGTTCCAGGAAAACGAGGGGTTCAGATGTTACTGCAGATCCAGACTGCAGTGCTGAGGATCACAGGCAGAGCTGTGACACAGCTCTGAAAGGGCCCTGGATTCACAAACATTTATACTGCTTGGAGCATGAGCTGAAGTCGATGAGCAACAATAACAACACTTGTGTGTTACTGGCAAGGTAACACTGAGCAATCCTTGCAGTTGCAGGAGTATTTGGGGTTTTTTAGGGGTGCACAAAGAGGTGGTGTGAGTCCAGGGGGGTTCACACTTCCTGTCACGGCAGCCTCAAACCCTCCAGGGTGGGTAGAGCACATACACGTGTCCCACTGAAAGACACAGCAATGACAACATCTCAAAACACTGAGTGGGGCCAGGGGAGGCAGACCTTGAGCCACTGCCCACATCACAGGTTTGCCCTTGTGCACTCAGGCCAAAGGGGCATCCCCTCAGAGACAAATTTCTAAATGCTTTGATTCAGCCACTTCTGAGAACCTCCTCCATGCACAGCTTTTCACAAAAAAACCCACCACAATTTGAGAGACTCCTTCTTCCTGCACAGGCAGTCAAATCTCCCTCCTTGCACTAAATCAGCCTTTCTGGGTTGCCTGCCTTGTGTGGCTTGTCTATTAAGCAAATTAATTATACTGTCCTTATTGTCTGCATTTTGCATATCTTTGCAGCCTTCCCAGAAAAAGCTGACATGTTATTGCACTTTGATAAATTGTACTTTCTTCCATGTGTTCCTGTGACCCATGGAGACACTGTGCTGGTTTTCCTTGTTATATTCAGGCCCAATGTGGTTTCTCTCCACAAAGTCCTCCAGTGAAATCTAAAACATCATCACCTGTTGCTCTGCACCTTGTTACTCTGTATAAGGGAGAGTAAAAGCACTGCAAGCGGTGACCAACCCCAGAAGCTTCTCCTGCCACCACCTGGTGGGTTTGGGCTGGGTTTTGCAAGCACAGAAACTCAATGTCTCCATCCTTCTTCCTGGGTTTTATCTGGCACTGGTACCCCTACTCATCCCAGCCATTTTAGAGCATTGATGAGTTAAATTACTGTGACTTTGTGGAACGATTTTGAATTAATCAGCCAGTATAAAATTGGTGGCCTTTCATATACCTCTGGTACTTGAAGAGTTGGTGAATTTTCCTTTATGGAGAACATCTGGCTGGTAGCAAGGCAGGGATTATAACTTCAAGGAAGGCTTTTGCTTATATGCTGAAATAAGACATTTTCCTCTACAGCTAATATTTGCTTTTTTTAGCTATTCTGAGCTAAAGCAATTGCTTCCATCTTTCCTATCCTCAATCCAACTCTTTATGTTTGAGGTGTATTGTAGTTTATTGTTCCCAAAGCAATAGCAGCAAGATCATTCTTCAGTCTTGACTGATGCTGTGCCCCTAGAAAATTTAGACTTTTATAGTAATGGCTTTCCACTCTTTCTTTATGGCAGTAATTTTGGTGTCTATAATCACTGACATCTGTATCCAAAGTAAAAGAAGATTTGAAATGCTGGATGGATCCGTGTCTCTGTGTCAAGGAACCTTGACAGCTTTTAATTTCCTTTTGCAACTTGCTTGCTGCTGCAGTTTTTCTCTCTTGGTAGGAGCCAAGGCAGTCAAATTTTTTTATACTTCCTTATTGCTTAGGACATTTCTGATCAGAGGCAGCCAGCTGGGCAGTGGTTTCACCTATCCATCTCATATTTCTGAACATTACAGCTGGGCTTCCTAACTTACCCAGGTACTGTAGCTGCCCCAGAGATTTCATCCCCTCAAGTCTGTATCACCTGTAATTATTTCTTGGGAAGCCACCTGATATTAATTTTAATATTTTCAGAAAGCATTATTTAGAAAGCTTATTTAAGACTATTTTTTTTTTAATTTTGTGTGACTGTCAGAATTCAGTTTCCTTAGCTGCAACAGTTAATCAGCTTTTAAAATCTTGCCTATTATTTCCATTGGGGAGACTGACAAAGATACCACCTGTACTTACCATTTTTAGACAAGGGGCACATCAGTTCTGTAATATTTTCACCAACCAGACCTGTTAAGCATTTTTTACATGACCATCTCACTGTGCCTTTTAAGATTTCATGCTGTGTAATCAATTTTGAATAAACCCTTCCCCTCAAAGGTTAAAATTAAACCAAGCAGCTAAACTGCTCATATCAAAGCCAATACAAATAAGCCTCCACTGGGGACTTAAGAAAGTAGTTTTGTAGCTCAGATTTTTGGGGGGAAAGGAGCACAAAATCGAAACAGAAATATTTAGGATTGCTGAAAGAGAAAGTAACTTCTTTCAAAGAGCAGCTTTATATTAAGTCAGTAACACTTGCTGCAAAAGAATTGAAACTTTGTATAAAGGCACTATTGTACATGGAAAACTTGTTAAATAAGTAGGAAGGGAGGAAGGAAGATGTTAAGGCAGAATCATACTGGGGGTTTGTAAATCACAGCTAATGTTTCAATGCTGTTCTTTATAATTTATATTGCTTCTTCAGGGACTTTCTTAAAAAGAATTTCCTCATGTTTTAGATGTCTCAGTTTCTACCTTTTGCCAGGGAGCTTCATGTGCATCTTCCAGATTCTCAGACAAGTCTGACAGCTTAAGTTTTACCCCAGATTCCCAATGTCCGTAAGCTGAAGTGTTTGTTTTGTAGTTGGGATGCATCTGTAGATTTAACAATTCCACATCCATCCATCCATCCATCCATCCATCCATCCATCCATCCATCCCTGCTGTGGTCGAGGATGCCCCAGCCTGATCATTCTTCAGCTTCTCTTCAGATCCAGTTTATTTCAGCCTGATGTGTTATATTAATCCAGTATTTAATATTTCATTCTTGCCATCTTTAATAAACACACTGACGGTCCTGGCAGTGCTGAAACATGATCTGGGCAGCTTCCTCGTGTCTCCTAAGCTCTCCCTGCCAGTTCCCCTGTACCTCCACCTCCTGGGGCTGTTTACACCTGCGAGTCAGTAACAATTTCTGAAATGTCTTTTCCCCTGACTGTTTTCCATGACTGCCTCTTTCACATGAGGAACTGAAAAGTTTTGACAGCTGCTGAATATTGGATTGCAGGAGATCCTTCTGCTTGGTTTGCAGGATCTCACACTCCCCAGAGTTCAGATGCTGCTTAGACACACTTTCACTTTGAAGACCAATTCAGGTGGAGTTATTTTCAGCCAGTGTCTGCTCTGTTCACTAAATGTCCTGCTGAGCAGGAGGAATTTGTATTTTGAAAAACTCAAATCAGATTGATCAGGCTCAGCTTCAGACTCCCCCCAGCATCAGATTTCTATCTCCTGACTAAGCCAACTTCTTCCACTAGAGGTTCATTTTGTTCCCAGCTCAACTAATTATTTTTCCAATGTGATCATGTTGCACATATGCAATCTCAGTTAAATTTCCATGACCTGTTGAATAATTCCCTGTGTCCTCCCTTCCTCCTGCTTCTAGTTTTCTATTCTCAGGATTCCCTTCTCCTTTGGGAGAGAATGGACAAGTGTCATCTTAAGGGTTTCTTTCTTAGCTTGGCTGGCAGCACCTTTAGCCCACTAAAAATTTGCTCTAGAATCAGGCTGGACACAGTGCAGGACTCAGGGCATTAATTACAAACACCAACTCATTAGTGCACATCCAGGCCTCTCTGTGCCTCCAGAAACTCCTGTACATTAGGCAATGCAAACTTAAAATAGATAAATGAATAAATACTTCAGTACACTGACTCTATCATTCAACAAGAAGGAATGTAAGGAGAGATGGGTAGAATTTTCTCCTCAGAATGCCCATGAAATTTTGTCTTTTACAGAATTTTACTATGCTTTGAATATTGGGATTTCTTACATGATTTGAAATTGAAATAATTTCTCACTGCTTTACTTTCTTTTTTTTCTTTTTTTTTTTTTTAGGTCTCATATTTGTATAAGAACCTTGCAATAAGAGAGAGTTAATCTCTGTTTCTGAACTTGCTTTGGTACGGAAAGAAATTAATTCTGTATATTGAAGCTGAATTTTAGATTTTTTAATCTTTTTATTCCAGTATCTGCATGAAAATATTGATCAGGCCACAGCTACTGAGGACTTGTTAGGATGAACCTGGAATTTAATGCCCACTTTTTTTTGGTCCCCAACTCAATAAAATGGAAGATATTGGAATTGGAAGACACCTAAGAACTGGGGAGGGTCCATTGGAGAGAGGGTTGGAGAACCTGACATATGAAGAAAGGCTAAAGGATTCCCCAGGCTGGGTTTGTTCAGCCTGGGGAAGGAAAGGCCCAAGCTGTGTCTAGCCAGGGCCTCACCACCCAAAGATGTTTCTAGAGGAGATGGAGACACTTTTCCAAAGGATTCCTGGTGCCAGGACAAGAGGCTGTGGACACAAGACAGTTTAGGGGAAATTCCTTCTGAATATAGGAAAAAAAAGAATTCTATAGCCAGAAAATAATTGCTTCCCAGAGAAGAGTTGGGACTTTCCTTAGTGGAAATATTAAAGATTTTGCTAGACAATGCCCTGGATAATCTCATTTAAGGAAGAAGAGACAGGTTCAGGCTGCAGCGTGCAGTGCTAGGAGAGACTTGGGGCACAAATCAACAAAAAGCTACATTTCATTAAATGTTTATAGAAGAGCAGAGCTTGTCTGGTGCTAAAGCATCAGCAAGACATTTCCTCCAAGTCACCAAGCTTCCTGAAAGCCAAAATATCATCCACTGCACCAGTACTGCCATAGCCATGAAATGCCATAGTCCCTCCCAAAATTCCAGCAGTGCCTGGCTACTCAGAGCACAGAAAATGTTGCTGAGTCCCTCAAACGAGGCAAATAACTCAAGAGCTGGTGATGCCAGGCATGCAAAGCAATGGGAGATCAATGCCTTTGGTTATCAGAAAGTCTTTACATAGAATGTGCAAGGCACTTGCTGGACACTGACAGCTGAGAGGCTTCTTCAGGGAGACTGAAATCTAAATCATCCAGAAGAGGTCTCTGTGTTTCAGAGTGAAATTTCAGAGTGAGAGACTGCATCAGCAGATATCTATCTATTTCTCTATCTATCTATCTATCTATCTATCTATCTACTTCTAGTTTAAATTTTGTGCTTGGCTCTGGAGCCTGCAGCATTTATTGCAGCCAGGGAATTGAGGGAAGTCATCAAAACCACAGTGAGGAAAAAAGGAGGTAGCATGTTCCTGTTGTACCAGGTCTTGCCATATGTCAAATTATCAGTGATACAGCTTTTTCAAAATAAACAAGAAGTGACTGCTTTAGATGTTACACTTAAACACGTCAGCAGTGTTGGTGTTTCCAAGAGATATTGGTTTTGATGTCATGATAAACAGCACATACTGTGAGGATATAAGCATGAGAAATTCAGTTATCTGTTCAAAAATAGAGAGCTGGGGAACACAAGGATCCCAAGGTCAGTGGGAGGTCACACATCTCCCCTTTTGGCAAAGTGACATCACTCACCCTTTGTGGGATGTCACTTTGGAAGAGACCTGGAATCTCAGGAGAACATCCAGAGCTGAGAGCTTCTCAGGCAAAGCCCAGGCTCTGAGGAACTGCACCTGGGAAAGAAATGACAACAGCAATGGGTGACTGACAAAGCACCAAACCTCCTCCAAATTATTTCCAGCAACTAGTTTATTTGTTTTATCCATATTCTGTGCTGAAAACTAAAGGGGTGCTGCTTACTTTATAAATGTGAGTCACTTGTAAAATTGGTTAAGAGGAGTCAGTTTTGTGGTGACTGTCAATGCTGATGTCTGTCTTACAACTCACAAGGATCCAGGCTTAAAAGAAAAAAAGTGCTTCAGATGTGGATTTGTGGCCTGTGAAATTTCCAAAGAACATCTGAGGATCAGCGTGATTCAACTCTCCTTTTTCTAGAAAGGACTTCCAATGTGAGCAGCAAGAAGCAGCTGGAGAACTGGAGAGGATATGGCTCTGCAAGCTTAGAAGAGCAGGTGAACTATTATGCAAACTGTTGTGTGCCTTCCAACAAGAAACAGACCACCGGAATGCCCCCCGAATAAACCCAACAAAACCCTCACACCATGGGAACTTTGCTACAGCCCTAAGCTAGAAGAGAGATAAATTCCTATCCTGAGATGGAGAAATAATGAGAATAACTGAATGAAAGGGAGTACACCAGACCTTGTTTTATTAATGAAGAGAAGGATACTGTAGCTGGAGGGGATTACAGCCCTCACCCAAGAGAGAAAAAGCTCCTGCTCTTTGCTTCTGGTTCAAGACCAGGCTCTCAGCAGTAGCCACTGGCTCAGGAGTCAGCTGTGGGCTGTAATTACAGCTTCCCTCTGCCTTCCCAGCTGTTCCACTTTGCAGCTTGAGGCAGTGTTCAAGGCAGGCCATGGTCCTGCAGGTGACTCCCTGCAGCTCTGCCCTTGTCCTCCAGACACCTTGCACCTGCTCTCACATTATCCATCTGCAGGCCAAGGGCAAGGCCTGCATTCTTCTTATGTGCTACAGTTTAGGAATAATAGATGAGTATCTGTACATAAAGCTATAAGGTAGAACTGCTTACAGCATTACTTTCCTTGTTCCCCAGTCCTAGCCATGGAATCGGGCACAGCTTTTGCTCCCTGTCTCCATGAAGGACTCTCACAAATGATTCTCCTTCAGCACTGAAAACAGAGGAGCTCTGCAGGACACCACTGATCTGGAAACCCTCAGCTGCTGCCACAGCAGGGGATGTCAGGAGACAGAAAGCCTGCCCACATGAATGTGGGGTTCCTAACTACCCTGATGCTGTGTGTCTTCTGGCACTCTGTGTCTAAAATTCATTTAATTCACCAGTGGCATTTTGGGATTTCCTACATGTGCTAAATGGTAATGAAAGACATCCGCTGATGGCAACGTCTCTGGCCTCAGAGGATTACTGAGGGGTAGGGGTAAGGCTGCCTGAGACAGCCCAAATCCACTTGAGACTGAAAAGGTGTGAGCAGTAAATAAAAGGAAATCCTGGATCACCATAGAGTGTTCAGCTCCCACACTCTGACCTCCTTTGGTCCCTTCTATATTTTGTTAAGATCATATTTCTTTACGTGCTGCCTGGCTTAAAAGCCACCATAAATCTATGCTGTGCAGCAAGAATAACAGGGAAGGCACCGTGTAACACAAGGAGCTCTAATTCCATCCCAGGCTTGCAGGGAGCCGTAAATCACGTTGGGGAGGCCTCAGACGGGAGAACTGGGCAGAGGCTGGGAAGGCAGCACAGCCTGGCCTTTGCCCCTGGAGCCCCTCTGCCCTCGGGCTGAGGTGAGCACGCCTGCCTCTCACATAAAGGGTTCTGATGTCTCCAGACTTGAGCAGTGATCAAACTGCTTCAAATACTCTGAGGAGATGCACACTGTCTTAGTTTGGAAAGACAGGTATCTGTCAGGGAAAGCTGGAGTTGCCCTTGGAATGGAGAATGTAAACCCCCACTCTCCAATTTATTTCAATTTTGAGATTAGGGGCTTCCAAGCTAAAATATGGGAATTGGAATAACAGAATCATATTCCTTTACAAGGAAGATTAAAAATACAAATGCAGTAGTACAAAAAACAAACAAGCAAACAAACAAAAGTCCTAGAAAACCCTGACAGAGTCAGAGATATGACCTGACACCCTGTTGGTCAGGGTGTTGGAAGCAGTCCAGATAAATCCCCCTGGAGTAACAGATGTTGCTCTGTGGAGTAGAGATGATCCTGTAGAAAAGGTACCAGTGACAGCAAGATGGGTCCGGTGTTCCCCCAGGAATCCAGTGGAAAACAGGCTGCTTGGTGTTCCTACAGCTCAGTTTTTATCTAAGTAGGGAATGATTGGCTCCTCTCCACTGGGTGAGCATCTTCCAATGGGATGATGTAATGTTGATGTCACTGGTGAGCCTTAATGGCCCATTAACAGAAGATATCCCCCGAGGGTGGACAGTGGTGAAAGAGATCAGAAACACTGATCCCCACCTGGTTTTAACAGCTGGTCTATTATCAGAAGGCATCCACCCTCCTCCCCCTGGAATTACAAAAGATAAAGAAAAAAACATCTCCCCAGCTGCTTTCTACAGATGAAACAGAATACACATTTTTTGGTTACATCACCTAAGACATGCACCCACCTGCCACTGGTGGGAATGCCCTATGGGATGTGCCACACACTGCAGGCAGAAATTTGGGAAGAGCTGGAGCTAGGGACGTGCTACCACATTCTAGACAGTAAAATCTTTTTCTTTGTGCCAGTGGGAAAAAACTTTCAAGTGTGGAAGTTTTCTGAGGGAGATTTTCCTAATAATAATTTTTGCTTGAGTTTTAAAAAAATAGTGAATATTTTTTCTTTTTTCTGCCAGCTAGTATAATATGATGGATATAATATTTTATAAGGTTTCTTTGTGCTACAGTCAAAACTTATTAAATTCTGGAAAAGATGAATTGCAAAGCGGAATGAAATGGAAACATATTTGTCCATTTGAACTTCCAAACTCAGATTTTAAGTTTTGCTAAGATACAGGAATAAAACTAAATTATTGACCCTGGGCCATCAATCATTTTCTTCTACTTGTGGTAAAAAGCAAAAAAGAAGAGAGAAAAAGAAAATACAAACAAAATTGTGGCCATGTTGAAACTTTAGAGGAAAAAGTTGAATAAAAAGAAGGAAAAAAGTATGTTGCAACCATGAGTATCCTATGCCAAACCTCAGCGGAGGTCACTGGAATGAGCCAGCAAGCCAAGCCTAAATAAAAATAGGACCTGTGGGATTCCCCATCTGATTTTCAAATAGTCACTGCTACACTATCATTTGTCAAGCTTGCAGGGTAGTTTTTTACCAGATGTGAGAAACACAGTACCAAATCCAGGCTGAAGCCAGAGAGAGGAGTGTATGCTTCCACATGGGAATAATCTGCTCAGGAAGGGCTGTAAAATCCAAGAATGGACTGAAACCTCCTAGATCCCTGGGTGCCATGAAGTGTGCCTTCATAGTTTCACCACAAGTGAGACATTTTCATCACCAAAAGTGAGATGTTCAAAGGACCTGTCTTACTGTGTAAAGGAAGGGTTAAACTGCCTTTTTTTCCCATTTCAAAAGGGAAATGCCAATTTTCCCATATCAGGAACAATTTTATTTTCAGTTTAGATGGTTACATTAAGAACTGTCTAAGAGTGGTACTTTTATTTGTTTTACTTCAAAGTGCATTAAGTGTTTCTCACTCTCTTCCAAGTGTTAATTAACACCAGATATTAATGAGTAAACAGCTGCTCACTTTCAGTTGATTGAGAAACCTTCTTAACACACTTTGTTTGCTTTATAAAATCTCAGTTGGGCTCCTTGAGGATGGAAATATTATTGTTTACATTTGTAGAAGCAAGCTGGACAGGGAAAACCCAGAGCAAGAACCTCTGCAATAGGAACATAAGACACATCAAGGAACTTATTTGCAACTGTCTCTTAACCTGGTTCCTTCTTGGGTTTTGATTTGTGTTGGAGACTAGGCATGAACAGCATCCCTCAACAAAACAAGTCTTTCTATCATCAAATGCTTGGCATGACTGGTGCTCATTACTTTTAATTGTAGAACAATTGGAAGTGTCCATGTGACCTAGGAACACAGATTTCTTTGAAAACCAGTGGATATTTTGGCCTTTTTTTTTTTTAAATATCTTTGTCTTGCTTTGTTCAGCTGATTTTTTTGTGAAATCTGAGCATGCACATCACTGAATCCCAGATCCTCACAGGTATCTTCTCAGGCTCCTATCTCCCAGTTTTTGTAATGGAAGTTAATACTTGGATGCCTTCATGGATAACCATCCATGAGACATGGTTCAGAGGAATGCCAATATAGCTTTAAAATGTTTTGTTAATGTTTCTATCATTCAAGATTAGTGTGCTGCTCTTAGGGCTAGGCAGTTTTGGCCACTACAATAAGAAAGACCTAAAGCTCTTAGAGACCATCCAAAGGAGGAACATGATGGTGAAGGATCGGGAGGGGCCAGATAAGTGGCTGAGGACACTTGGATCAGTTCATTTGGAGAAAAGGGGATTAGGGGGGACCTCATTGCAGTCTGCAGCTTCCTTCTGAAGGGCAACTCTGATCTCTGCTCTCTGTGCCCAGGGACAGACCCAAGGGAATGGCTGGAGCTGTGTCAGAGGAGGTTTAGGCTGGATCTCAGGGAAAGGTTCTTTCCCCGGAGGGTGTGGGGCACTGCCCAGGCTCCCCAAGGAATGGTCACGGCCCCAAGGCTGCCGGAGCTCCGGGAGCGTTTGGACAACGCTCTCAGGGATGCACAGGGTGGGATTGAGGGGTGTCTGTGCAGGACCAGGGGTTGGACTCGATGATCCTTGTGGGTCCCTCCCAACTCAGGATATTCTATGATTCTGTGAGTCTTACTGGGCTTTTGGATCCTCCTCCAGTATAAATAGCCCTTTGCAATTTGTCATTTCAGCAGAGTGCCCAGGAACCACTCCTGTGTTCTGTGGTTTTGCCTCTGCCGCAGCCATGGAGGAAGAGCCCCAGCACTGCACTCCAGGGCACTCACACCTGGGGCAAGGCTGGATGGTCACAGGTGGGGCTGGCAGCCCATGCAATCAGGGTGGTTACTGGGGTCTTCTGGAAATGCCTACCCTTGCTTTAGTGTTTTGCCAAATGAAGTAAAGATTTTTACACTGGGTAACTGGTTTCAGAAAATAAGGAGGTTTGCTCATGTTTAAAAATAAAAAAAAAAGTGTAAGAGCCTTGAAGAGGCAGAACCCTTCACACATCCACACAGTGGAGAGCCAAAGTTCAGTGGTGGCTTCAGTGTCAGAGAGATGCTTAATGTCTTCTCTGTGCCATCTCTCAAAACACCACGCACTTTCTCCAGGGAAGCTAATAACTGAAATCCTGGCTTCACAGAAAATCCCACACCCACCAGTTTTTTACCTGGCCTGTTATAAGCAAATGTACAGGCTTTGTTCTAGCAAGATGGATTAAGCTTCTGCTCATCAATGAATACTTGCTGGCACACTAAATCGAAGAAAGATGTATAAGTGGACACACACCAAATAAAAGTGCATGCCATGATGCACATTTCTCATGTGATGTTATGTGTACTCATGATTAAACTCTTTCCTCACACTTGATGTGTGCAACAAACAGCATGACACCTCAAGAAGTGGTAAAGCTGACTGGAGTTTTAAAAAACCCCAGCTGTTCTTCCCTTGTGATTCCAGCAGGCCAAGCTGCTGCTTACATTTGGATACAAACATTTTCAGTATGCAGTTCTGGGAAATACTCAGTGCCCCTGAGTTGTGCTTTCAAGTTTCTGGGGGAGTTCATTAGCTGTAATGACAGCACTGCTAAGGACAGGCCTGATTATCTGCAGGCTCACACGCTGCCAAGTACAGGCACATGGTTTTGCATTTACAGTTGATCCTGGAGAGGAGAACACTGTGGATATTTTTGGCCCTTTATTTTAATGGGATTGCCAGAATGACTAGAATCTGAAAACTCACAGCTCATTACCAAGAGCAAAATGCTGACCCAGGCAGACCCAGAAGATTTGAAAACTACTTCAGAGTTGAGATCTAACAGGTTGCTGTAGAACGTGGACAGAGTTTTCCCTCTGTTAACCCCACTGTCCCAGAAAGAACATTCTCTCTCTATTTACAAAAGGCAAGACTGTGCTATCCAGCCTGTTCTGCACCCTGGAGAGCAGCAGGATGCTTTAGGCTACACACAATCAGTCACTACCCCAGCTTGTCTCATGTTCACACTGCAGCCCTCAGGTTGAAAGAAAGAGCTCAGGACCTGCAGTGCTGCATTAAGAGATGCAGCCAGGAATGGAGAAGAATAAAACCAGCCACAGTACTGCCTGTTCTCCTGTGGGTGTTTCAGACGTGTACCAGCTTTTCCTCCTGTACCAACAGCATTCATCTGTCTCTATGAACCCAAAAAGCCTTCCAAACCTTTGGTAAAGGTATGAACAAAAGGCCCCATTTCAAGGTGTTGAACGACCTCAAATACCACCTGACTCCAGATAACTGGTGGCATTTTTGGACCAGAGAGGCAATAAAATACCCACTTTTGCTGCTGACTGTACCAAGAGTAATTCCATTTGCCTTCACTGTGTACGTCACAGCTCTCCCAGCTACAGAGATGAGGGAAAGCTCAGGGGAGGCGAGCTTGCCTTTGTACAGCACGGCAGACAGAAACACAGCATTACACCTACCTTCAATTTTGACTCCAGTCTACAGTAACAGGCTGCTGTATAATCAAAATATATACTAATGCTTATACAAAACCAGTCTGATACCTCTGGTCTCAAGGTAACCTTAAGGTTTACAGGACTCCTATTTTTGGGTGTATTTTGCACATGAGAGAACAATTTCTGTCTACAACCAAACTCAACTCCCTTTCTTCCACAGATTTTTCTTGTAATACTCTAAAGTTCATATTCTCAAAATATCTTTAATGACAAAACATTTTTTGTTCATAGTTTTTCAGATGCAATTTGTGCTTTTTAGATAGCAGAGAATTCTTTTGGGGCACTAAATGTCATTAAATGAGCCTGTTATGAGAAACTGAAGGACTAAAAAGATGTTTGGTTTTGGTTTTTTAATTCTTATTCTTGATTTTCACAGTTACAGCTTTTCTCTTGCAATGTAAACCTTACCTGCTGAAGAATGTTGTGTGACTTATTTGTAAAACACTGCAAGATCCCTGAGGGAGAGGTAAGGTTGAACAAAACCAGGGCATTGTGAGTAAAATTTGTTGCACTCAAACTTAGATGTCAAGGAAATACAAATTTGCTGAATGCAAGTTTGCAGTATTTTTGGAATCATTTCCCCCAGTAACTTCATCCCACTCAAATGAATAAAAAATGAAACAGATTGAGAGCAGGTAAACTTTGAAATAAATGAAACTTCTTTAATTCAATTTTTTCACGATAAAGACTCAAAAAAGGGTAATTATTTTGCAGGCAGTTATCAAAAATCTGTGCTTAAAATCTAAATTTAGAGCTACTAGGGACAAGATAGCAACAACTGTATCTAGACTTACTTTGCTGGTCTCAGAAGTGTATCTCAGGAGTGTATTTTAGCTCTTGTTTCTCTGTGAATTAAGACACTGATGTTGTTATGCTGCCTATCAGGGAAGGCAGTAGGTTGTATAGTTATCTCCTGATTGGGGCAAAATCACTACCCTGAAACCACACAACCTACTACCTCATCCTGTTAGAGCATCACGTGCATCTTCTGAAGGGAACATTGCACCATTTGTAAGTAAATTACCTCAGAAATCCCCAGCCCACACATTTCTTAGCCTTGGAAAGGCCATGTGTGACCTCAGCCCTTCCCCACAGCTCTGCCTGGGAGTCAGGCAGAACTGGTGGAGGACTCCAGAGACAGGAGAACTGCAGTGGCAAACACTGTCCCTCCCAAATGAGCTCTGTGTAATAAAAAAGCAAGTTAAATCAGCATCCAAAACTGACTGAAGAAACCTCTTACTTGACTGGAAGACATCCTCTTAGGGTTTTGTCCAGCTCATCTCTTTGTAGTTTCTCAAACAGCCTACACCAAGTGGATTTAACCAAGCTGCTGAATCAAAAGTACCATTTTATGTTTGATATGAATACAAATGCCAGAAAACAAGAAGGAAATGGATCAGCTGTTTCCAAGTGGTCACTCCCATGGCAGTCCCAGAGAGCTACATGAGCAAATCCACTGCAGACTGGGGTGCACCTCTGTGTCCTGGAACTCACACCCCTCCTGCTCTCCCAAAATGCCAGAAGGAAATGGCTTTTGAGCCCGAATGGGAAACACAGGAATCTCAACACTCTAATGACATTTGTGTACAAGAACCAAACATGCAGACAGAGCCCAGAGAATGGTACAGAAGAAAATATCTGTGTTGTCTTTGAGAGCCCTCCAGCGCTGACATCACAGCCACTTCAGGAAAGACAGTAGATTGTATAGTTATTCGACAGGCAGGGCATAGCCCTAAAACTATACAACCTACTACCTCACCCCAAAGGACAGTCACACTCTGATCACAGGGAGCACAGCCTGTATTCCCAGACAGCTGGATTGCTTGGTGACAACCTAGAAGATAAAAAACTGGAGACAAATGTTAACAGTCTTGAATTTGAAACAGTTTGCTACATACCAGTCAACATTCTGCTTAATGAGCTCCAGTTCCATGTTTGAAATGTTTAATAGATTTAGAACTTGTGAAGTCATGTCAGTGACAAGATACACAAGGGAAACAGGATACAGCATTCATTTTTAATAACTGCACTTGTGTACTTCCAGCTCCTACATGACTGTACCTTATCAAACCAGTTTGTCACTTTGGGAGAGGCATCACTATGACTTGGAATGGATGCTGACTTAATGGGATTGTTTAACATGCTTCCAGATACTCCTCCATTATCCTAATGGGGAAGAGCTGAGCTTCTCTAAGTGCATTTCCCAAGTTCTGCACAGGTAAACCCCAAAGACTGAGCAATGAATTTCTCAAGACTTTGAGAAATTGTGGCCTGTTCAGCAATACTCCTAAGTGAGCAGTAACCCTAAACTGAATTGACCAAATTAAATACACCCCACTGTACCACACAGGCCTTGCTTAGGGGGGTTAGCAGAACTGCCACTACAGCATCAGCTTCTGTCACCTCAAACTGACACTTGTTTGAGGGGGTTGTTATTCCCTTCCACCTGGCTTGATAGACAACAACACTTCCCACTCAGGGCAGATCTGAAGAAGTGGGAATAACTGAGATATCATTCTGTGTTCTAATATAAACACTGCTTTAATAAATAAGCCAACTTTAAAAATTAACACCCTACCTTAATCAGTGAACTAACCTTTTGCTAGTCAGCTGAAGAACACAATAAATGCTGCATCCATCAGCCCCACACGGATCAAGGAGAGTGGTTTCACTCAGCAAATCCCACCCTGAGGGCAGCTGGTCACACTGCAGGGGGATGAACCCATCTGCCCTGGCTTTCAGCATCACTAATGTGGGCATCTGAAAAGAGAGGAGCAAGACAAAACACACATATCTCAATTGCATTTCACTGCACACTGAAACAATTTTAAGGTGGGTGAGAGCATGTGCAAAAGCAGAAAGGAGCTTCTTTCTCCAGGAGAACCATGCACAGCTTTCCCATCCCAAAGGATGCTCTTATTTTCTGTGATAATGATATTAGAGATTCTTTTCTCTAGGTGCTGTGCTGATACAAAGTTGCCTAATGTATATTTTCCCACAAAAGTAGTGGTTTGTTAATTCATAATGATATTGAGATAATTACCTGTAAAGTACCATAAACTCTGTGTAACACTATTTTCTGTAAGATCTGTTATTATGGGTATTAGTAATATTCATTAGTAGACAAAAATTGGAAAGAATGTGCTTTATCCAACACCTAAAATTAATTAATCTTCTGCTCTCACAAGCTGTCCATAAACTTATATTAATTGACTAGATCACCAAACAAGGATGAGCTTTAAAATACCTAATGAAAGAAAAATGCATGTTCATTTTCCTTCCATGAAGACGACAGGCACAAGAAATAGCTATCTGGCAAGAGTTATGTTTCTAGTTTAACAACTGTTTAATACTAGGAAAAATATGACATTTCCATATTCCAACTCTCACTGAAAAATGTCTTGGAACTGTTGTTAATAAGTACCTCAGCAGTCACTTTTCAAAAGGCAGGGGGCCAAGTCTGCTATTTCTGTGATGTTACAGGAAAGCAGATAGTTTTAAGGCAGGGTTGTTTTATAACTAAAAGCCTGACTAATGAACAGACTGGGACACCACAGAACAAGCATTCTGTGATCTCAAGGTACCTTCTTTCCCCCAAACCTCGTGAGGATTTACAAAGGCTCAGCCTCCCTGGCTCCCAGGAAGAAGGAAATGCCTTGGAGTGCACTGTGATTACCAGGGAAGAAGAGGGTTGGAGGCTCTCCCAGGCACGGACAGTCCCCAGCAGGGTCTGGATGCCAGACCAGCAGTTTCCAACCTCTCTGCATGCAACAATTGTCTTCTGGCTTCCCAAGGGATGCACAGTCCCCACTCTGTTCCTACAGATTATTTATTCACGATTAGAAATGTCACCAACATTTTTGGGAAGAGCATTGTGGGGGAAATGGCTGAGGATATGCCAGGGTGGACACTGCAACCAAGGGAAGCCTCCTGACCAAATTCAGCAGGGCCTGGATCAGGCAGCAGAACTGCCACACTCTCCTTCTGGTGCAGGAATGTGGCAAAGCAGTATCGTGGCAGGTAACTTTCCTAGAGATTTCAGGTGGAGATTAGAGGAGGGAGGGATTCAGTTTCCTCAGATTTATTATGATAAACTCCACACAATGTATTTTAAAATATATATCTAATGAAATATAATGAAAATAATACACTGCCTTAATAAAGCATGCAAACTTCGAAAGAAAAAACCCTACAAACACAGATGTTGTGACTCCTGTGAAATACATGTACTGCAATCTCACTCATTACTTTGCTTTTAAAATGGCAAACAACAGCTCTTTCCCTAATTGTGAGACTTTCCTGTAATCTAATCATATAGGACAGATTCTGCCAGAACTTCAGGCAGGCACAGTGGGAAAAACTCCCAGGACCAGACCTTCACATCCTCCTCCATTCAGAGGAGATGCACAGGATTTTCTAAGGTTCAGTGCAGGAGGGCTCCTCCTCTGCACAAGTGTCTCTGTCAGCTGCAGAGCATTTGCTGTGTCCAGCAGCTTGTTCCCATCCTCACCTGGGCATTAGCAAGGCCAGGTTGTAACTAGGGGAGCAAATTTATCACTCTGTCTGTTGTGATAAAGCACAAAAGGGGAGCTTTGGCCATGAGGTTTGCTCATGCTGGAGCAGTCAGGTGTGCTGTCCTGCTTTGTACAAACCACAGGCACAGTTTTGCAGGGAAGCATTTTCCTCAGATTCAGGGAGATTTCTTTTAAGAAGGGGAGCAAATCACACTCCACTGAGATCAACAGTGAACCCTCACTTGGCCTCAGTGGCTTTGAAGGAGGCCCTGATTATCCAATATAGCACAAATTAAGACAGAAGTTCAAAATAACACTTTTGGATGTGTAGCAAGCTTACATATCAAAAAGAATTTAGAGACCAATAACTATTTTTATTATCTGTTAGAATCAGTTATATAAATTTTGTCAACCTTTTCTTAATTACATAGAACATCACAGGCAGTGAGTGTAACATGGCTCTTTATAACAAACAGTTTTAGGTATTCAGTGAAGCCATTGTTATTATCAAACTGTTTGCAAGTATTTGTGAAATGAGTCAGAACTCTCTGGCCAAATGTCTCTGAGTTCTGAAGTAATTTTTCTATGTTTCTGAAGTCTGAACAATTCATGTATGGGGAAAAAAAAAGGCAACAGAATGTAAAAACATTTAAATACAGCAGCTTAAATAAATCAATCTCCCATACTGTAGCCTGACTACCAGCCAGACCTGCACAGGAACCTCCTCACTCTTGTGTGGAACCATGCTAAAGTCAAGGAAATTCCTCCACAGAAACACCTTCCAGAAAAGTTCTACAATGGTAATCAGAAAATGGGATGTGCCTAATGTCAGCTGCTCTGACTCCTTGACTGGGTGTAGGGAGGTCTGACAAGCAGCAGATCCACGGAGCTGGGGCTGGGTGTGCACCAAAGGTGTTCTGCATCACCACAGACATGTTCTACAGGTGTTATGGCAGCATTTCATACACCTTCTGTTCTGTGAAATGCCTGCAATGTTAGACATGCTGCAAAATGGACTGCATCAGGAAAAAGATTGCTTTCCATCAAAAATACACTTCATTTTTCTTGGAGGTGGGATGATGTCTTCTGCCATTCCCAATCTCAATCCACTGATTCCTTTTTGAGAAAGGAAATTTCCCTCTGAAATGACTCAGGCCTTTGAAAACTGTTTTTCTTTAGAAAGACATGCAATAAACTAGTATGTGCAAATCCTAACTTGATTAAGCGTCAAGAGGGAATATCTGTCAGGGTAAGCCTCAACAAGAAACTAAAATTCATTTTGCAGAATGCAGCCATGCCAATAATTATAGTTGGTAAAAAAATGGCTTCTGGCCTTTCTTCCATAAGGCCTTCATTTTAAATTTTAGCTCTTAGTGAGATCAAGCAGTTGACAAGCAGGAGTGAATGAATCAGTGGTCTGGGAGCCAGGAGTAGGTCAAAGCTTCAAATAAGCCAGTGTTACATGGATTTAGCCTAAAATTCTGTATTTACATCAATGCACCCTTACATTTGCCATCACCACAAACAGGATAAAATTACTTGAGTGCTCATGAAGAAGGAGCTTTATATGATGGCAGACAAGCAAAATCCATCCTTTACCAACTGTTCCATTTGTGATGATCACTTTAGAGCCTCCAGCATTTGAAATTGAGGATAACATTGTATGGAAAGCTGGCATGAAATCACTGTTCTGTGTAGTATGTTTGTTTCAAAATACTGTTAAAAGCCTAAAAATCATTTCTATTGAAGAACAATGTTCTGGAGTCTTGACTGCATTTGGGGTTGAGCCAGTGGGCTTGGCTCAACCTGACAGTAAGCCAGCAGAGGCCTGAAGTCCACATGCATTAACAAGGAGCAAGCATTTGTACAGGCACTGTACAAACCCAAGCTGCAATTTGTTTCTGGTTACCTTTGGGGCTTGGGGAGGGTGTGAGGCTACAGACCTGATCAGACAAGCCCATTTGCAAGAGCAAGTGTTGGCCCTGACCCTGAAATTGTTAGGAGCTTTACTGTCCCTGTCAGGGGACCTCCAGGACTTCACCACTGGTGACACTGCCAGTTATCAAGTTCCCTGTCTCCTCTCAGTGACTGTTTTCCTTTGGTCACCAGCAGAGATCCCTGTGCACTGCAACAGCTTTGTTGTCACCCTGGGATGCTGTCTCAAGCTGTGTTATGATTTCAGAGGCACACACTTGTGCTTTGTCACGATGACTTTGCCTCTGCTCTGACCAGTTATTTCCACCCGGAGCATTCCAATGACAGTGCCAAGAGGTTTCTGCACACACCCACCCAGCCCAGCTTTACACCTCTAAAAAGCAAGGGGGAACCACTGAAAATTGCCATTTTCACACAGGGGCCCTTCTCCCCATCTGTGCCTGCCTGCTGAGGGGGTGAAGGCTTTTGTAGCCTTGGGGTGGGTGGGCAGTGCTGCTGACATGGCAATCACTGGCACAAGGGAATTCCTCCTGAATTCCAGGCTTGGGGCTCGGGGCTCAGACACACAGCACTGCCTGTGCTCAGCTCCACACAGTCACCTCTTTTCTCAGGTGGCTGGGGCTCTCCATGGATGGACACTGGTGTCAGTTTTTGTACCTGAGCCCAAAGCTTTCACTGGTTACACATCCACGAGAGGCTGGAGTGGTGGCAGAGCGAGCAGATCTCTGCCAGAGCTCCGGGTGTGTCCGGCTCTCCGTGCCCATTATTCCTGGTGCTGCTGCTACAGGCCCTAATTTGACATAACCAGGAGTCACAGGAGAACTGGTACAAGGAGCAGCCAGGAGAAGCACAGGGAAGGAAGGAGTGCCTTGACAGTCAGCATTACAAACAGTTCAGTGTTACATTTTCTGATTGTGAAGCCTCTTGGGAGTCAAAATATGCAACACATTTTCTCTGAAGAGCAAGAAGCTGAAACCTAAAACCTTGTAGATGGTCTTTAGAATCAATTTCTTCATGTCCTGTGCACAACTCCATTCCAATTTCCCACATATGAAAAATACATAACCCCTTAGCTCCAAATTCATCTGCCTTACAGTTCCTTTTAGCTCCTATTTCAAATCTACTAAATTCTATCTTGGCTATCATGTAAGCTATTGTTCTGCACCTGCTCAGGGAGGACAGACTTCAGAATTTAAGATCTGTCGTGCCAGGAACAGATTATTCCTTCTCTGAAGACAGAAACATGCACATTACCAGTATCAACTGAGAAATCCAGCAAGCAGACTTGGTGCAACTGAAATAATTGATTCCCTTCTCCTTATCAACACAAAGATAAGAGCCATATAAAAGTACCTGTTTTTCTATTTCACAGTATTTGTAGCAAACACATTGGACAGTATTTCAATATTTTCCTGTTGCAGAAATAAGCTTAAGGCACAGAATCCATGACATGTAAATTAAGATATACTTCACAAGACATATCTTATTTGTGAAAGTAGGTCATGCATTTAAGGCATTTCTAGACTCTTGATGTAAATATTCTGAAAATATTTTTGTGTGTATAGAATAATATTTTAATTATTTATCAGACTTCCTTCTCTAAGAACACTAAAGTAACAGATGTTTCTAAGAGTCCTCATAAGGAGAGTAAGTACTTCTTTGCAACCTTTTACAACTTTACTTAGTGCACATTTCGTTCCTAATGGAACTGCATGCTTGAAGCACACCTCAAAAAAAGTTGATACAATAAAAAAAGTTATTGTGTGAAGATCCCAGACTACACAGGTAGCGAGCCTGACTAAACAATTCCTTGACATTTTCACCTTGTATTATTTTGGGACTCTTGGAATTTCCTCAAGACTGGTGTTGGGTATTTGTTCACGTGCCTATGAGCAAATTATTCCATGAACAAAGTTAAAGAGGGAAAAAAAAAAGAGAAGAATGTTAGAGAGCAAGAGAGTGTATGTGTTTGTGATGTGAATTGAGTTTCCAGGCCAAAACTTTTATCAGGAGAATAAAAAACACCAAGAGGCAATTTAACTCAGCACCACTATCAATTTATCCACTAGGTGTCACAAAATAATCATGCAAGCAGACGAAAAGCAATTATATGTAAAATGTGTCAGTGTACTACATCAATGAAGTGCTGCTTTGAAACGAAATCTGTGATAAGAGCAGATGCAGGAAAATGTCATGGATCTCATGAATATGCATAAACTGCCAGGAGTGTATGGGAACCTGAGCCATGACACACAAAAGCCCTTGTAACCATGGTGGATGTCATGTAATGGATTCACATACAAGCATTTAAGTGTTCCATTAAAAAAATGTCTTCCCAAATCCTAAAAGCGGCATTACCAGTCCTCAGAACTGCAAGATTTATCTTTCCTGCTTTTTAATGCTCCAGCTACTGGATAAATGTATTGTATCAGATTCTCTACAAATATGTAAAAATCTCTCATGGCTACAGAGAAAAAAATGCCAAGAAAACAAGTTCTGAAGGCTAAAACATATGAGGAAGAAAAACATAAATATTTTATTAATATTAGTATAAAATCACCACAAATGCCAAACACTGGAATTGGCAATAACATGTGACAGACACTCCTTAGATCCAGACTGTTCTTTTGGAAGGGCAGGGTAGAAAATTACCAAATGGTTCTGTAGCCATTATTCTCCAGAAATTAACCTCTACTGCACAGGCAATATTTTTGTTCTTAAATATTCGTGGACCAGTCTAAATTTGCAATTACCTGTACACTGCACTCATCCAAAACACTGAGTGAATGAAAGGATTAAGGTTGAGCTGTTGAACAGGCACCTTGGTTTCCAAAACGGTTCTTTAATAACTTTTCCTCAGAGTTGCATAAAATTTTTATGGGCCAAGTAGACTCCAGTGTGAATTTATCATTATCTGTACTCACACATTATCCAGACAATTAAAAATGCTGTAATCACTAGCATAAACAACATTATGAAGTAGAACAGGCTGGTTTGATAAGAAGAGGAAACGTATCCTGGACATTTTTTATCATCCAAGCACAACAGTACCAGGGCTCTGCATGCTCTGCTGCCAACTACCATTGCATAAAGCCAGCCCAAGCAATGTCAAACCCCTTCCCCCTTGTGAGAAATTCAGTAAAGGAACAAAAGCCCTAGCAGGGCACTGTGTGTTTATACTGCAGTTTGTATGTTTTATCCTGCCTGTAAAACCCAGGCCTTTTCAGGGTGTAAGCAAGCTCATATGATAAATTTCAGATTTTTTACAAAGTCTTTCTCTGTAAGATGAGCTGTCTAAAGGTCAGAGCTGGCCAACACTTTCCAAGCTGGCCAAGCTTGGAAAACTTTCTTACTTGGTGATCATGGGGAAGCTTTTCTTTCGTGCCATTTTCCCTCTTTTTTGTCAGCAACTCAGTTAAATACTTGTGCTTCCAGGAACACAGGTACAAAGCTGAGAGAAATACCTTTTGTTTGTTTGTTTCCAAAACAAGCATAACTTAACGTGTATATGCTAAAGGAGTCTCATGTTGTGAAACACACTTTCAGAAAAACTCAGAACTACTCTCTGAAATTCTCCCCACATTAAAAATATTATATGACTTTAAAGAACACTCCAGTGATGCCCATTCAAGCTGGCAGAATTCAGAGCCTCCTGAAGTCAGTAAGAATTTTGTTATCACGTAGCAAAGCTTTGATTTCCCTTTGATTCCCTGTGTTTTCTGTATGGCAGAGTCACAAAGAAAAATGAAAAATGCTGAGGTAACTATTCATCACATAAACCCTAATAAATGCATAGTATTATTAATTCCACTAAAATAAGCTAAGTTGCTCCTTTTTGGTCTTTCAGTGGTCCAAATCTGAAAAATTTTTTTAGCCCTTATTGTGAAAGAATCAAAGAACAACAGAATAATCCAGGTTGGAAGGAGCCCCTGAAAGCTTCCAATCCAAGCTCCTGTTCAAAGCAGGTCTAATTAATCAGGTAGCTGACGCACATCCAATTGAATCTTGGACACCTGCAAGGATGGAGAACCCACAACCTCTGTGGGCACCTGTTCAGATCCTGAAATATTTACCATCTTCTGAGTTTAACTTCATTTTTACTAAAACATAAGTTTTAGCAAAAATGAAGAGAGAAATCCTGATCCCACCTGAGAGCTGGGCTCCAGGCTCTCAGGGGGGATCAGCTGCTGCTGGCAGCACTGCAGCTCTCCTGAGCCCTGCCCTTCCCTGTGCTCCCTGCAGCTCTCCTGAGCCCTGCCCTTCCCTGTGCTCCCCACGTGGCCCAGCTCCGAGGTGGCACTGCTGGGTCACTGCAGTGAGGTGTCACAGGGCTGGTGGCTCTCTTGCACAAAGGTGCTCCCAAACTCGACATTGATCAGGGGGATGGAACAGTTCTGCTGTGGAGAAAGGCTGAGAGAATTGGGATTGCTCAGCCTGGAGAGGAGAAGATTTGGGGTGACCTAATGGTCCCAGTACCTGAAGGGAGCCCACAGGAAAGACAGGGAAAGATTACTTATAATGGCCTGGAGTGACAGGACAAGGAGAATGGCTTCAAACTGACAGAGGGCAGGGTTAGATGGGATATTGGGAAGAAATTCTTCCCTGTCAGGGTGGGAAGGCCCTGGCACAGGGTGCCCAGAGGAGCTGTGGCTGCCCCATCCTGGAAGTGTCAAAGGCCAGGCTGGATGGGGCTCTGAGCTTCACATCTCACCTCATTCCAGCCCCCTGCCCTGGGCAGGGACACCTTCCACGTGACCCTCCCAACCCAAACCATGCTGTGATTCTAAGGCAGTCACTGCAGTGCTCAGGAGAGGGAGATCATTGCTCTGAGCTGTGTTTTGCTCATGCAGTCCTGGATGGAGCTGGCACACGGCTGGGACGTGTCAACCTGTGCATCAGGACCCCCCGATTCTCTTCTGCAGAGCTGCCTCCTACACAGCTGCCCCCAGCCTGTTTCACTGTGATCTTGCTGATGATAGTATTTACACCTCTTCTCAAATTATCAATATTAAAAGGTTTTATCTATATATTTTTTTAAAATTTCACCTATCCTAGGCCTCACTTGGCCTTGAAGTGCTGTGAGTAGAACAGCTTAGGAATGTGAATGTACAGCAAATGTGCTTCCCATTAGCTCTTAATGCCATAAATCTAAAATCCTTGATACTACTGTTAGAGCAGTGCTTTCACTCAAATCTTAAAAGAAGCTTTAGACAGGATAGTAAGACTCAGCAGCCACACAAGACACTTACTGCTGTGTAGGACAGACTTGCAAATGCACGAGGATCAGAGGTTCTGCCCTTGTGCACCACTATTTCACTTACAATGGAATAATTTTAAATTACATTAAGAACTATAATCATATTCTACTATCACATACTTTTTCATACCCTCTGCCACCAGAAATATGCTTGAAGATATCCATCCAGCTCCAAGTGCACTATTCTGGGGAAGCTTCCATTTAGATGACAACATTTATGCTCCTAACTACATGATTCTTTTAAGCTTAATTCAATATGAATAACTGGTTCAACTTGGTGTCTGCTCATTGTGAGCAGTTGGAAGGAACTGGTTAATCATTGTTTGCCATCTGCTTTGGAGAATCAGCACTGTACAGAACCTTTTCTGCAGCAAATAAAACCACAATGCACAAAGCACACTAAAGGAAAATCCTGTTTTCAGCTATGGGGTGTTTCTTAGCACTCCCCATCAGATTTCTTGGCCAAAAAGGAAGGCAACCCCTTTCAGGTATTTGCTGTTCTCTCTGAATTCTCTAATCTCTCCAGTCTGTTTTATTAAAACCAACTCTAAATTCTTCTGAACAGACAAGCCAGGACTTAAAAAAGCTATATTGAGTCAAAAAGCGCATTTGCCTCCTCACAGAAAAACATCAACATGAAAAAATAAAATTGGTTGACTATCTATGCTGCTTTCTTGGCTCTTTTTCCCCATCTGGTGCAACTGACAAATGCTGTGTCATACTTGGAGAGGGAACAAAAATTCCATTTTTAGATTTTGGAATCCAAGAGTTCCTAAAAAAAATGAACTGCTTCAAAATGAGGAAAAATGTATGTGAATGATGTAAAAATGTTACACCTAAACACAGAAAAATTGCTGGGAAAAGGCACTTCCTAAATGGAGGTTTTCTTAAAATACACATTCCTAGCAAATGGCAAAAAATATCAGAAGAAATGCTGAGTATGAGAAAATCAGTACTACTAGGCTCAGTCTGCTATCAAAGATCTAGCACTGGGGGCCATAATTCAGGTTATTAAAGTCCTTTTTCAAGATTTATTAAAGTTCAATTTAGAAACATCAACAGGAAACCCAGGCTCCAATGTTCTTAATATTGAGAGGGCCAAAGGTAGCAGTCTTGCAGCAGAAAATCAAAATGTGTTCCTCTAGGCCTTGCAAATACTGAGCTCTCAGTGTATTCAGTCATTAAAAAAACCTGTCAGTGAAAAATGTTTTTCCTTTAAAAAAATTCTGAAAACAAACAATGGGACATGGTCCCTCTCACTTCCTGCTCCAGCCATAAAAATCAGTCATCCTCCTTTTTTTTGCAGATCTCCTGGGATACTGAATCATGGAAACACAGAATGATTTGGGTTGGGAGGGACCTCAAAGATCATCCAGTTCCTGCCATGGGCAGGGACACCTTCCACTATCCTGGGTCACTTCAAGCTCTGTCCAACCTGGCCTTGGGCACTGCCAGGGATGGGGCAGCCACAGCTGCTCTGGGCACCCTGTGCCAGGGCCTCACCACCCTCACAGGGAACAATTTCTTTCTAATATCCAATCTAAACCTGCTTTCTGGCAGTGGGAAAGCATTTCCCCTTTTTCCTGTCACTCCAGGCCCCTATTCAAAGTTCCTCTCCAGCTCTCTTGGAGACCCTTTGGCACTGGAAGGGGCTCTAAGGTCTGCCCAGAGCCTTCTCTTCCAATTGTTTTATCCAATGGCTGGGGAGATCTACTGCTGCAGGTTCCTGAGGCTTGAGAGTTGTTTGCTATTTGAGATAACTGGTACCAACAGAGGTCTAAAAAGAGATTATCCAGTAAGCCTTTGGAGACTTTAGGGTTCCAGACCCAGTATGGTCTAATGAGCACAACAGGACTCTCTGACAGTTCTATTGGGATTTTTCCTCTGTTACAGCTGGCAGTAAGAGAAAGAAAGATTTAATTAGCACAGAAGAGCTGCATTGCCTTCCAAGTACTCAGCAAAAAAATCTTTGGAACAGGAAAGTGAGCAAGGTGGGAGAGAGAAAGGTCCTTTGGGTATGCAGAAATTTGAGTGAGCTAGATTAATTTACCAACTGGACCACATATTTCTTTCATAATCTTGAAAAAAATACTTGGGTCAAGTTTTCAGAAAAATAAGCTCAGTTCTTCTGGCTTCTTTAGATGCTAAAATAACTCATCAGACTTTTCAAAGGCAAACTGCAATTCAGCTGTCAGTCTCCCTGAAAACGTTACAAGCTGACCCACACTGAAGGCTGTTAAAGATCTACCCCTATCTGTTGAGGTTATACATATTAAAGTATTGACAGTGTGCTTCACTTCCACACCTGTAAAACACTGTGCTCCTCCTCTGTATGCTGAGGAGAACAAGTTTGTAACGTCCATGAACCAGCTTTGGGAATCTTTAGTGCTAAGGTCATTTAAGAACCTGGACTGACACAGGGCACCTGTTTCACAGGGACCACCTCCTACTTCTGGCTTTGACAAGGAGGGACTCTACAAACCCCAAAGTCATGATCTCAAGATGCCCCACATGCAGGGTAGGTTTCTCTAAACTCAGTGAGGAACCTGGCCTTCAGTTATGGGAATTAAGAGGGCATTTTTCACTCCTTCTCTTAACAGAGAGCCCCTTTTTAGCCTGTGTCTATATGGAGTTGAACTGTTTGCTGTGAAGGCTATTAGTATCTCATTATAAAGCAGACATGTTTAGGTCAAGACCTGACTTTCCTTTCTAGATTCAGCAATGTTCTTTGACAGCCACAGGATACTTAACCAAACAGTTCAGATGCTGGTTTTGAGAGATGAAAACTGTATCAATGCAGACGTCTAGTGTATCTTCAGAGTCCAGAGTACCTTAAAATACCCTGCATTTACCATAAAGGTCTCTAGCTTGCTTAAAATTTAGCTAAAACATTGGACTTAGATGCAGTAGGATTAATGGGCTCACTCAAGACCAAACTCCTGGCATTCCAGATCACCCTTGTAGCATTCCCTCAGAAGGAACACAAGTGTTTCTTGAACTTACTATTCCAGAATAATTTGTTTCCCATTAAGGTGAGGTTAGTACAGGTGAAGACATGAAATACCTGCAATATTCTCTCTTTGATCACTCAGCTGGATCCAGCAGAAGTCGAAGGTCAAAGGCCTTGCCACAGGAATTTCACACAACTGATTCCATATTTTGCAGCTGTTTCTTCTGAGAAAAGCCTGTCAGGAAGATGTATCAGTAGTTTTTTCTGCAGGCATAAAAGAGCAGAGGGAAAGCAGATTAATAATGCTGGAGTATCACCCTTGAGCTGGGCAGGAATCAGTATCATCCTTAAGCTGGGCACAGTAAAATATCTCTTTTGGGTAAGTATTTTCAGCCTATATCTATGTCAAGGCACAGCTATACAGGGCTACATTCCTGCAGACACAAGCCAAGACAGACATAAGAAGTCCATACTCTGATTTTTTCCTATGGATATCTCCACAAGAATGCCTTCAGTTGAGGATCATGTATTTTTTATATATGTATTTTCCATAAAAATCAACAGCCTTTTTCTAGTATTCAACTCATTATCGACACTCCCCACATTTGCCACATCAACATTTTATTTGAAGTATCAGTCATAGCATCCCATCAAAATTTAATAGCCACTTTCTATAATTGAAGCATATTAACTCTTGGTTTCACCTATGCTAATGTTTATCTTTCTCCTTCTTTTAAAATTCTAATGATATTAAAAATACAACACCTTTCTACACCATGACTCAGAGTTGCATAATATTTCATTCTTCAGCTCATGGGAAAGAAAAGAGATACAAGCAAAGGCAGAAGAATTCTCTATCCAAGTCTATAGCTTTGTACTGAATCCTGAGTGTCAAACCAACAGGGCTTTTAAGAAAAATGTCAACAACTGTAACAGTTACATAAGACATAGTTAGAAAAATACTTTGCAAGGAAAAATGACAGTTTCTGTCACTCGAGAAGATGATTTATATTTCAGCTTTAAAATGCAAGCATGTGACCTGACATTTACTAAAGAAATCAGAGATGTTAAGCAAGATTACAAAAGGCAAAGCACTGATTGCCCTCTACCAGCACCTCCTCTCTGTACTACAGAAAGATCTGCATAGTCTTCCTCTCAACATTATGCACAAGAACAGAAAGGGAGGTCACAACAACAGCTCTCCCTGTTGTCACTTTGCGCTGACTTGCTCCAGTTACGAAGGCCATCTGGTGCTGTTTGTGCTGCCTTTGTGCCTTGTGTCTCATGTTGTTCTTTATGGACGAGAAGGATTCACAGGTCACATCAGCAGTGTTCTACGTTTCTTTGCACGAGAATTTGATGGTTGAAATTCTGCATAAAGATTGTATAGCTAACACACTCTATTGATAACAGAACATGTTGACACCAGGTGCAGGAGTGTCCACACAGGAAGGATGGCAGGTCAGGTGAGCTGGGCTTCCTTACTGGTTCTATTATCCACTTCCTGTAGGACTTGAAGTGGTTACATAAGCCCTTTGGGGCTCAGTCTGATCACTAGTTAAATGGAGATCATAATTCTTTATCTCACAGTGATACAGTGAGGCTTATTCATTAATGGGTTCAACTCAGTGCTGGGCAGATGGTCAATACAAATTTTATGCATCACTGAAGTAACATTTAACCTCAGGACTTAAGTGGCACATAGCCTTGTGCTGGTCTCTGAGCAGTCACTGGATAAATATTAAGCATTCACTTTACTGAAAATATTCGAGAGCAAGGGGTTGTTAGTAGTGCTGATTTTGCATCCCTTCAGTTACAAATTTTCAGGATGACAAATGTAAAAGGACACATTCTTCAAGTGCAGTGCAAAGCAGGTACTAAGTGCATCTCCTCGTGATGGTAATAAATGGGGAAGAGAAAGTGGTAACACTGCTGAACCAAGCATACAGTGATTTAAATGAGTCCATGAAACAAGCACTTTAAGTCTCAAGAATGACCATTGATAGTATCTGGAGGGATTTCAGTTTAGTGATGGGAGAAGGGTTGTTTTTACTGGCCTCAGCCAAAAAAACAATTCATTGAAAGTGATTGCCATTTACCTGCAGAAACACAGCTACAATTCAGCATAGTAATGAGTTAAAAGGTGCATCTCAAAGATATTTATAACCATATAAATATTTGCTTTGCTTACTGTGGCAATCACACAGAAGAAAAAAGTTCTTTTCCAAACACCTTTTTCAAGGTTTCTGAGGACTATTTTTAAACTTTATTGCCACAAGTAATGTACCATGAAGACCTAAGCACCAGCAAGAAATGAATCTCCGGTGTGATTACTATGCATACCTTGTGATTTCCTCTGCAGAGATGACCAATCTTCACTTTTTTAGTTTCTAAGTTGGTTCCCCAGTAAGTCATTCTTTCTGTTTCTAAAGACAGAGAGAGAAAAAAAAAATTATGTGTTATCCTTATGATGGAAAAAGTGAGGAACAGAAATACAGATATTAAATACAGCCTTTCAAAGTCTTTTCTGCAGGTGAGGAATGTGTTTCAGAAGAAGGCCAATGTCCCACTGCAAACTTATTTTGGAAGCCTTAATTGAGGGTAAGTAGGGCATGAATGGCACTTTGTAGAGGGATGACTTTACCCTCAGGGAAGCACCATGACAAGATTCCAGAGACCAGTCAATTTAATAGCTGCAAACCTTGAAAGCTTTGAGTAAAAAAAGTCTCCTCTCCTTTCACAGCCAAGTGAATTTAAAGAAAAGTTACCAGATAAAGTATTTCAACCTTTACCCCGTAATATCATCCTTGTTTTCAGACCTTTAAAATTACTATACCAATCACCAGTAGAAAGATTGTGTTCATCATATTAATTGACCAATCATGGTCATCAACACATCAGGTATAAATCACTCCTAATGTATATATTCAGCACTTTAGTCTTAGTAGCCAGGGACACCAACATTTTTGATAATGCATTTGTGTCAGTAATATCTTTACATATGCTTTGCAATCATAGTCAAGTACAGAAACAATTATCTTATATAAAAATACACACGGCACAACAATTAACAATTAAATAACAATTCCTGGCTTCTTGCATTGTGATGGTGATAGAACTATGGGGAACATAAAAAAAACCCCCTCTGTCTTGTCCCCACTATGAGGAGGGGAGAAGAGCTGAGATTCACAGATCCCCTCAGTGTGGATTAGGGTGAGGTAACACTCAAAGTCCACAATAAGCAACTCTGATGGCACACACATTATAAAAATGGTGACCCTGTCACAACTATATTCACATAAGCTATACAGAAACACCAAATTTAGTGGAACAAGTATTCAGGAAACATTAGCCCTCTCAACAATTATGTCCACTTAAACTGTGCAGGAATGCCACCTATAATGGAACAAATATTCAGTAAGTGTAACCCTCTCACAAGTGAGACTGACCCTGAAATGGTGCTGATAACACCAAGGTTGTGGGCTCCATCTCTGTCCCACCTCTGGAACTCTCCCTTAGGGTGCTGCCTGAACTCCCAGGGCAATCACCTGGGCCTCATCCCTTGCACACTCCACACAAATGACTCTGGGTCATTCCAAAGAAGTGATGCTGTGATTGTTCTCTCTCTCATCACATGCTCAATCTATTCACTTCTTACTGCTTCTACCTTTTTTCAGCTAATTCTGCTGCTGCTTCATGAAGAAAGGTTACTTTTCACCACAACATCCTCAAAATTTGTATATATGTAACAGTCCATTCCAAGTCAATCTTCTTGGAACACTGCTTTCCTCCAACAAAAGACACCTCCCATTTTGGCATTTCTCAGTCTCTGACCACCATAAAGTCCATGTACTTCACAATTCCTTTTGAATGTTATCCCTCAGCCACACTGGAGAAAAAATACTGCCCTTGTTTACAGAACAGATGGGCAGAGACAGTAAGAGGACACAGCTCACTCTTCCTGTCTCAGTTAAGGTGACTGGATCATCCAGAGTGTCCAGGCACAGACAGGAACCTTCAGAGAGAAATCTGCAGTACCTCTCTAACATCCATACCCTGCACCAACCTCTTAGGAGTCTCTTTTTTCTCTCTCCATAGCAGCAGCTTAGGAATAACAATTACCTACACATGCACCTAAATTAGATCTAAATGCAAGTGAATGTTCTCTTCACTGCCAAGTCTGAGAGCAAAGTCTTATAAAGACTTAAGCATCCTAAAAATTAGGATTGGGTTACCCGCTGTGAGATGATACCTGGCCTTGGAATGAAAGGCACTAAGGCATCAGAGCTCCCCACACAATCTACAAGGAGAGGAAATTGTCTGGTTTATCTTTCTCAAAGCCACTGCTTGTTTTGCTTTAGTGGTCAGAGACCACCTCCTCCTCCTCAGCTCTGTAGGTGATGTAATGCTTTGCTCTCCATTTAACTCACTCTGAAATGTGCCAGTACATCTGTGTACCATTCTGAACAGCTGAAAGAATTTATTTTAAACTGTCACTCAGTTTATTAATAAAGAAGAAAAATGCATGTGTATATTTTTCCTTAAAATCGAATATAGGTACTGTACACTGTACTACACGAAAAGAATCTTTAGCTTCAGTCAGACATCTGGCCAATGGGAACCTACAGGCAGAAAAAAGTCCAGACACAAGATGGGATAGAAATGGTACAGATAAAGAAACTCTTCAAACTTGACAGCCTTAAGGCTGCATAGAGTATGTGTTGATACAGTGCCACATTGAGATTTTATAGACATGGTTTTCAGACTGTTCCATTATTACAGTAGGCTACAATCCTGCAGATGTTTAGACATGAAGGACTTTATTCAGTCATGTCAGTGTTTTCATGACTGGGTCTTATTAAATTTCTTTTCCAGAGAGTTAATAAGAAAGCCCTCTCTCTTAGGCTGGCTACAGAAGAGCGACAGTTGCCAGATATATTTCTGTTGAAACGTGAGAATGCACAACAAGAACCATCATATTTAACTTTCATCCTGAAATGCACAATGCATGCACTCCAGGGCCTGAAAGGCTTACTGAAATATGGAACTCAAATTAAAAATATGTTTATGTATTAGTCTGAATGGGGACATTACTGAACATCAGGAATATTGTTCCCAAACAACAAACATGATCTTCTTTAGCAAGAACTATATTTTGATGTGAGGAAAAGCAGAAAGAGATGAATAGCAGGAGCATGTTAACTAGGGTCTTTGAGGTAGCTAAGTGACCCAGTCTGAGAGTCAGAGAACTAATGATAATGCCTAGAAAAGAGTGTGCAATTTCCTTTGTACTCAATAACTACACACCAAGACAGTTACACTTAAGTTTACGTTAAGTTTTGGCCCAGAAGCACCAGAGCTGGTGGTTCCTCACTAATGCAGTGCACCCAAAAAGGGGCTAATGATAACCTCAGCCACGAATGGCTGGCACTGGAAATCACTGCACTTTGTTTAGCTTATCCTGGACATGTACTTTGGAAGGCCAGTGACATAAACCATCCTTTACTGTGGCAGGCTGCAATACAACAGGATTGCTGGTTTAACTCATACGTGTTGAAATTGTACTCTTGCACATCGTGAGGGTAGTGCAGAATTGAACATCAGATGTTGTAGAACTGACACTTGCTGTCTGCTAAAATGGAAAAGCCCCAGTTTGCTGCCGAGCAATGCAAGGTGTTTCTTTTGTGGGAAGAAAGGAGAAATTATCCCCCTGATTGATTAACCCCCCTGCCCCCCATCCCATCAGCATGATTGACTGGAACCCCACTGAAGTAGGATCTCCACGAAATGGCACCACTGATCACATTTTAGGAATGAACCTTTTCTGGAATACTTCATGTTTGCAAAAGAAACCCTAGGTGTAATAACTGCAGAAATTTCCTGTCCCCATAAGTTCCACAGCCCGACTGTAGCTTTGCTAAAACACTTCTTTGCAAAATGCAAATTTTTGTGATGTGATGCCACTTCAGCTAACAGCAGAAAATAACTTCTACAATCCAAGTCCTCAAAACACAGAATCACAAAATATGATGATTTGGAAGGGACCCACAAGGATCATTGACTCCAACACCTACAAAGACTAAAGAAATGGTATTTATGCTGAAACAATGAAAACAACCCAGGCAAAACAAATCCATTATTGAAAGAAGCAGGTTACTAAAGTTATTAAGAGTTAGTCATTAATTGCATTTGAACACTCTTGTACTTACTGTCACTGAAGATGAATGCCCTTACAAATAGATTATTTGCAAATGGCTGGAACCTGTGGGCTTAGTACCAGCCTTGTCTGGTGCTTGTGTTCTGCTGGTCTCTATGCTCAATGTGATTGTGTCTCCAACCATACAAATCCAGGCTTTTGCTTAAGAATTCTCTAACCTGTTGCACCTACAATCCAGGGGGATTTTCCACATGCAGTGACAGAGTTCATCACAACACTTCTGCCTATTTATTCCATAGACTTAGCACTTGTATTTTTTCTGTAAGCACAGACTACTAATCACTGCTGGAAACAACATAGTAGGTCAGACAGACCCTTCTCTGGGCCAGAATTCGGACATTAGGATTTTTAACTGAGGAGACTGTTCCTCTCAAAGTTTTGTTTAACATACATGCATATTGGAACTGCCACATTCTTCTCAGGCTACAAGTCACAATTAAAAGCTGCAACATGGTATGGGCAGGAAGAGCATCTCTGCAGACAGAGAAGTGCTGAAACTGAAGCAGAGTTAATGGAGTTCCTTCAGAGTATCTGATTCACTGCAGCTCATTGCCACTAGGACTGCAGTCTCCTCTTAGCCATCAATACCTGGTGCTAGGATTCATACCTTACTGGAAATTTCCACAGAAAACTTTTAGAAACACAACCAAAATGCAGACATTATCAGTGAGGCCTTATAAGAAAAACTATGAAATGCAACAGCAGATGTACCTGCTTGCAGATATTTCAGTCCACAAATAGTGTTACAGGATCCACACAGCCACTAGGAGGGTGCTCCCTGGAAACCACCTGAGTGCAGGTGAGAGCACCTGAGGCTCCTCAGGACCTGCCTGGGGGAACAGTACACTTTCTCAAGAGCTTACTGCCCTTTTACACAAAATATGACACAGGCTAGAAGAAGTACTGGCAGGCAGTTCCCAATGTTTTTGTCAGGAAAATCAAGTGAGGTGGGCAGAAAATAAATGGCTTACTGGATATGAGAAGTTTTTGCATCTTTGTTGAATCAGCAGTGGTGTCTGATAATGGTTTTCATCCTTCTCTTTTTTGTCCTTAACAAGGAAGACATATAACTCTTGACATAAACTATATTGTAGAATGTGTTGAACAAATATTTCATCAAAGGGATAAGTTTATCTTACAGTCATTTTGCTGCCAAATGATTTATTAGAACTCAGAGTCAAAACAGGTAAAAGCCCTAAGGAAGTGCTGTATCTTTCTGATAATTCAACTCTAAGAAGAGTTGAACTCTGCATACAGGAGGGCTGGGGTTTGCTAGGAAGCAGAGTCTTGCAAAACAAATAAAGATTTCCTACACATATGTCAATGCAATTCTCTGCATCAATACCTGAGAAAGGAGCAGGCATTAAAGAAATGCACACTTAAAGCCATGACTAATGAGGGTACTTCTGTATCACAAAGTCTGGATTAGCCAGCGAATCTTTCAGACAATCTAAGTTGAAAAATAGCATTTGGCAAGGTCCACTGACATCTGCCACCACTTTCTTTAGCCTCCTGCATTCCCCAAAGGTACCGCCTGCGAGCTGCCCTGCAGAACCACAGCACAGCAACTGCAGACAGCAGGGAATGCAGACAGACATGCAAAGTGTTTAAAATAGGAAACACAGCCTCTGTGCTGGGGGCTGCTACAACAGGTGTATATATATATGGGAGCTCAGATTAATGAGGCTTCTGTTACACAGTTAGGGGTGTTTCAGAAGCCCTTTCAGAAGTAGATGGATATTTTGGTTAAAGTCAGACAGAGTAACCTCGTAGTAACCTCTAGTCTGGCTCACAGCCACAGGGAGGACTCTGAAGGACTGTCCCTTGGTGCTGCATTGATTAGATTTCTTCCCATAATACACCCAGTGTTTTTGCTCAGTAAACCTTACTAACAACTGAATCAAGAATAAAGACTGAGAGGGGAAATAAAAGCTGATCTCCATGTGAAAATGGGCCATAAAATTAACAAGGTTCTCAGCATCAAGTAATTCTGTCTGCTCTATTGTGGCCAGAAAGTCAGAGCCTGTAAAATACACACGCAAGCAAGTACAAGAAGAAAAAAACAGCACCCCCAACCAAATCAAACCAAACCCAAACCAAAATCAATCCCCTCAAAAACCCCCCAAAACCTGAAACAAACAAAACCCCCTCCAAACCCAAAACAACCCCAAATAAACCCCCCCAAATTTATACAGCAAGTCAAATATTTAAAGATATAACACTTAAGCAATCTAAAAACAACTTTCCCCATACACTTAACTATTCCCTTGTATTTTAAATATTTTCCTTGTATTTCCATATATTATACATGCATAAATTTTGGATACCAGTTCTGCTTGGCAAACACACGTTCTCCCCAGTCTTTCCTCGAGCTGTGGAAATGCTAATATGCCATTTTCCTCATTTCTATGTCTTGCAGCATCAACAGTGCGTAGAAAGCACCTTTACAAAAGCAAACAAAAAAAGCCACACACTCTTAATTAAAATGTGGATGATAACCTGGGACATACCAAGTCTACAGGATAGTAATTTTTTCTTTGAGAACATATGGGGGTATGATAATCCCAGAACACTTTCTAATCTAGATATTGGATATGATGAGTGCCCTGCTGCAGACCATCAATATTTTTTGCTAGAATGATCCTTAGCTGCTGAAAAGGAAACCAAACCCCAAATCATTGTCATTGGCAAGACAACTGTAACACTGAACTTTCCAAATGAACAGCCCCCATTCCTTCAAGAAAGGAACACCACTTTCTATCACTAATGAATCATCTAGGCTCTGAATAACAATCACAGCATTTGCATACTTGGTAATTCATGCAAGAAAAACGATGATCTTTCTAACATAAACATAACCTACTACCAAGTATTAGAATTGAAAGGATGAGCAGGATTGTCATGACTTCAGCTATCCACACTGCATGGTAACCAGTATAAGTAAGCAGACTAAGTATTTTGCAACATCTAGAGTAAGATGGGAACATAATACATAGGGCTGCTTTAATAATGTATGTGGGAATACACAAATAACTCATTTCTATCTTCTCTAATAACACATGCTCTCAGGAAGGGCTGTCCCCCCAAAATGATCCATCTAGATATGAAGACAAGTTTTTAACAACATAATTTTTAACAGTCTGTAGCTGTAGCAGGGTACCAGACTAAATCTTAAGTAGATCTATTCATGTTATCACAACTGCAACCTAATAAATTAGAAGCAAAGAAACCCCTTCTTGCTACATGAAAACAGGTGTCTAATATCAAAAGGAAACAATGGTAAGGACCTTCAAATACTGTCATTTGTTTGAGGTGTTCTCCCTTAGATCTTTTAAATGAATGACTCTGGCAAAGTAATGTCAAGAAGCAAAAATCAGACACAGAATAGCCAAGGAAAAAGTCAGCACCACAGGAAGCCTAACACAGCTGATGTTGAATGTTAGCAAGACTTTTTGCTTCTGGAAACATGGGCACTGAAAGTTTTAGAATTTTGTTTAAAACGCTGGTAGGACAACATCTGAACCTTTGCTGTTAACTGTGGTAAAGGAATTCATCTGGAAATAGCTTTTATTCCTACTGCCTTAGGGGCATCCAAACACTGGGCAAACTCAGTGCTTGTGAACTGCTTGCAAAAACTTGCAATTTACATGCAAAGGAGAAAGGCCTTACTTCAAAATAACAAAAAAATCAATTAGAAAAAAAGTATCTCAAGAAGTTAATGAAAGAATATGAGATTTTGCATGGAGGTTCTTAATATGTTTTGGAGCTTAACACAATTGTGTTATATATATATATACACATATTTATTTATTTATTGCACAAATAGTGCTTCAAATACTGAAATACAACTGAAGTTTTTTCACTGTCATGCCCTTCCTATATCCAACATCTCCTTTTCAGAAAAGGGTCAGAAGAAAATCAGATATTTGCTAATTCCCTGCTGTGGCACTCTGTCCTTGACCACTCAAGCAAGCAATGCATGGAACAGCAGGATGAATTCAACATGTACTAACTACAAACCCTATAAGAAGATCTTTCATTTGTGCCATATAAGTATAGTGAACTAAACCCACATATACTTATAAATATATCTGACATAAAAATGTGCAATAATATACAAAAATATGTGTATCTACATCAAAATGAATCATGTAATGGGAGGAGACCTAGTGGACCAGACAAACACAAAATACAAGCCCTCTTTACTGCTATTTCAAAAAAAATCCTTTCAGATACTGCCTAAGATATCAAGGCAAATGATTTAAAGAAGTCTTGGCTCAAATATCCTGCTTGCTGGAACCTAGGAAGGATGCACTCTTCAAATCACAAATTACAGTATTGCTGCTATGAATGCATAAGGTTAGGAAGGACTATCATAAGCTGCCTTGCACTTTCAAGACAGTTATTTTGAATTATTGGAAAAACACTTATTAATCCCCTAAGGAAGCCAGATTTCAGACACCACATAAAAAAGCTCTTCTGGAAGAGGAAAGCAAACCTTATTAACTCCTAGTTACACCTTCAGAGAATTGAATAGAAATCCAGATGTCTTAACTCTGTAACCTATGATCTGTGTCCAGATCATCTGTGCTTTTGGCTCCAATTTTACCTCAACTAAACTTGCTTTCATTGAGTTATTTTTTGTTATAGAAATATCCATTTGTGGAAGCTACTGTTCAACTGAACCCAAAAATCTCTTTCAAAACTTCCCTCTTTATTTATCTTGGGGCAACAAGAATGGTTGAAATTAATTCATAACTTCTTGGCCCAATGTAGTGGTCCCACCAGTTTCATGACTGAAAACACTGTTTCTTGCTGATCCTATGTAAAAAAGCAAAGCTTTTAATCAGTAGAACTTTGAGGGTCAGTTTCAGAAAATAAGCAACTCACAAAAAATCACTTTTGAGAAAACCCATGTGGAAGTGAAAATAGAAGTGATGTAAAGGTATGCTCTCACTGTAGGTGGTTATTTGCTGGAATATGGTGCTGATACTTTTATATTCAAGTTGTGTCCTCTCAGTTAATACGCTGTTAACATATCTGAGTTATGTATATCACATTTTTATCACCAATAAAGTAACAGGTATATTTGCAACACACTGGGGGAACTTCAAAGTAATTTGTAAGCACTAATGATAAGGAAGCATTAATCCTTATTTTGCAGATGAGGAACAGATGTACAAGACTCTCTTGTGCTTTTGTGTGAATCACTGCAGCAGAGGCAGAAACTGAACTTGAATTACAACCTACAACCTCATCACCTCTACATGAACAGCTTTCTGAAAAAGCATGGTAGACACAGGACACCTTTCTGAGAAGCAAACAGAAAGGAGCAATTTTCATTGTAATTCTCTTAAAAGGCAGTGCACAACTCCCACCTCAAAAGCCAAAACCAAACCTCAGAACAAAACAGCACATGCTGTAATTTTAGAGAGAACTTTAGTCAGGCAGGGCAGTGTCTCTGTCCCTCCTTGCTCAGTTCATGACAGCAATCCCTCCCTGCCAATCAGTCTTGTTTGGAGGGTTTACTCCTTGTTATGTAATTCCAGATATTTCTTGCAGTATTGAGCTTTTACTGTACTTTGATGGGTAAGAAAGAAAGGAAGAGTGATTCCACAGAAGGAGTTTCAGATGCTTTATTTTTACTGCTGTACACATTGTGTACACATTGTTTTCTGAGGTATTTAGGTGTACTAAGGGTGCAATGTATTAAAGTGATTGATTGATTGCATTTTAAAAATAGAAGTCCTGTTCTGATACTGGGATTAACTATTATCATTAAGATATGGCAGAATTTTAAACAGCTTTTAATTTGTACCCTCCTGTGAATGTAAAGTGCCCTTCCCCATCCCCCTTCCCCATATCACACACACAAACCAGAGCATTTCATAGAGAAACAGAGTAAATGCCACTAACTTTGCTCCTCACACTGCCAGTACTGCATCCCTAGGACCACAGGAACAACTCCACAGTGTCCCTTCAATTTCTGTCACACATTTTTAGTTTGTTTGCAGCATATTTTTAGTCTACCCTGCTGCCTTTTCTTTCCTGAACAATGTTATGTGTTGCTCTACGGGAGAAGCTTAATTACAGCTATTTTGAAGGTTCTTATTTTTAAATATCCTATATTTTCTTGATCAAATCTTGGTTATTGAAGGAGCTGCAAACAATATTTGGAGTAAATGACTGTGCTGGATTTGGCTGGGGTAGAGTTAAATTTCTTCCCAGTAGCTGGTAGTGGCTGTGTTTTAGATTTGTGCTGGAACAGTGCTGATAACACAGGGATGTTTTAGTTACTTCTGAGCAGGGCATGCACAGAGCCAAGGCCTTTTCTGCTCCTCTCCCACCCCACCAGTGACAGGACTGGGGGGCACTGGGAGGATACAGATTCAGGACAGCTGACCCCAGCTGGACACAGGGACATCCCAGACCATACAGCATCACTCCAGTATGCAAAGGTGGGGGAAGGAGAAGGAGGAAGGAGGGGATATTTGGAGTGATGGAGTTTATCTTCCCAAGTCACTGTGACCTGTGATGGAGCCCAGCTTTCCTGGGATGGCTGAGCAGCTGCCTGTCCAAGGGAAGTGGGGAGTGAATCCCTGGCTTTGCTTTGCTTGGGCACACATTTTGCTTTATCTTTTAGTCTTTATCTCACCCCACGAGTTTTCTCGCTTTTACCCTTGGCATTCTCTGCCCAGACCCACAGCAGGGAGGGAGCAGGGCTGAGCTGCCACTTGGGGTTAAACCACAGCAGTGACAAAATTTGGTGACCCGGTACAGTGCAAGCAGGTTCTGACTCAGAGCGGGCTGAGCGGCTGCAGCTACAGCGAGCCCCTGCCAGCAGCACTTTCGTGCCAATAGAAAAGAACAGTTGATGGCATCTACCCAAGGTCAGCTCCTCAAATTTGAGAGCCCGTTTTCTTCCAGACACTGTAAAGTCACTTGTTTAAACGCAGCCAGTCGGCAACAATTAAACGCCTAAACAAAACCCGCAGATTTGGTGCTCCTTTTGAAATCTCCCCCACGCCATGCTGTTTATTTGCTACTTCTCACAGTCTTAATTATCCAACAAAATGGCGGTGGGCGTGAGGCAGACATTTTGTAACTGTCTCACTGAGCAGGGCACTGGGAATGCACCGGGAAAGGCAGGGACACAAGGGCACGAAAGGAGCTCTGTGATGGCCCAGCTTTTAAGCAAACCTTTATCTTATTTTATAGCAAAGCAAAGTCAAGCAGTGCTGAGGAAACACCTGACAGCATTTGGCCACTGAGCAGGCAAAAATGCAGTCCAGGGCAGTCCTTTCCCGGCCATTTCACTGCGGTGAGCGCAGCTCATCACCCATCTGAGCACTGCCACCTTTCTGGGAGCCACATGGGCTCCAGACCACCCATCCACACTGACTCACTCACCGTAATCTCAACCACATTCCTCCCTTGAAAGTCAAGACACCAATGGTTTCTATTAGAGCCCCAGGAACTTCACAGCCTTCTGCACAGCTCTGCAAGCACTTGCAGCATAACCAGCAAATGAACACTTAAAGAATGGAGCCTACAGCTCCATCTCTGCAAGTGACTTCTGATTCAGATTTCACTGTCTAGTGTGTAATAAGCCAGGGACAGCTAAAGCAACAGCAGAGCTGATAAAAGCAAAAAGCACCAAGAATTAATAAGCACATATTTTCTTCAAGTGTGTGTCCACCAGCCTGCTTGTAGAAGTATTAGCACCTGATAGACCCTAAGAAACAAATACGCAAATATTCAGGAAAAAACTGCAAAGCATATGCTACTCATTAAACATTTAGGTACTGGTTTAGAGATTTAGATCTAGGTCCCAGTTTAGAGATTAGATTTAGGTACCAGTTTAGAGATTTAGGTATTTGACACTGTTTCCTGAGAGAAGAAGAAAACATAAACCATCTAAAAAAACAAAACCCAGCATTCTAACACAGAAAAACTATGGTATAAATAAAAAATGGCTGAGGGGATTTTGCTTACGTTTTTTTAGTGACACAGACTAAGCAAAGCAGCTGAGCTACTGGTGTATTTTGAACAGCTGACAGATGTAAAAAATCCCCACCCAACACCCTGGAATTATATAATGCAAAAAAAATCATAATTATTAATTTTTATGCAGCTCTGATTCTCAGGGACTTGTAATGTAGAAATGAAATCAACAAAACAGGTGTGAGAGATACCTTTCCATACAAAGGCACACTGAGTACACAGGATTACACAGGTATACACTGAGGCTAGAAGAGTTTAGGCAAAAACATTTCTGTTCCCTCTACTCCACTTGTGCTCCAATGTGATGCTGCTACTTGACATTCAAAGGACCAGGTAGAGGGGACTGACTGGGAAGGGCTGGCCCTCAAAAGCCAAGGATAAGTGACCCTTCCCAGAGTGCAGGGGGCAGGGTGAACCAGCTACCTGGAAAAGCAGGTGGAAGAAATGTATTTTGAAACTTTATCTCTTGGAAGAAATGGCAGAAAGCCTGACCATGTTAAAAGAAAAATACTCTGAGCCCCCAGGGACAGCAGGGTAAAATGTTCTCAGAAAAGGGAAGAATTTAGCCTGTAGTTGACATAAAACATGTTTCCCAGTAACCCATCTCTAAAGCCATGCATTTAAAATCATCCTGGATTACAGCTGTCCTTTGCTTTTGTTACAACCCCCCAAAATCGTGGAAAGAATTCTAAGTTTTGTTACAAACTCGAAAGCAGGTCAAATTTAGGAAGAAGTTCCCTGTAGGTTGTGATCCTTCAGAGTTAAAATAACTTTAATCTGAGCTGGGAGAAAAGAGCTCTGAATTAACACAAAGCTTTACACTGAAAGTGTGGGAATCTTGTGGCTTGACAAAATTTCCTTGCAAACCCAGGTGAGGTTCAGTGGTTCCTGTGATATTTCACAAAGACTGTCTGGATGCCTTTGAACTTGAAACTCAAAGCGGAATCCAGCAGCTGCAAACTTAAACACAGCAAGGCAAAGATTAAGAAAAAAATGTTTGCATGAGCTCCTGGGAAGAATATACTAAGTTTCACCTGCTGACACTGGAAAAGCAGAAGTCTACACACCCTCCAGCTCCAATTTAAATAAAGACAGTAGGGAGGGGTGCCAGAGGCACATTTGTCACATTTTTGACTTACCTAAGAGAGGTGGCATGAAGGAAACTAAAGAAAAGTAAAGGACTGTAAGCAGAAAAAGAGAAAGGTAAAGTGAGATGATTACAGCAGATGAGAATAAGGATTAAAAACCAGCCCACAAGTATTGGGAAAAAGGCTTTGAAATCATACTGAAAATCAGGGAATGGGAATAAAAAGACTAAGCATGTTACAGCACATTTCTTTGACATGCTTTTTTTCTTAAGTATAGAAAACTTTTTGAGCAGTAAAGAATTTTGATTCTACTGTTAAATCCCTACAGAAAGAGAAAAAAGTCTTAAATTTTGTCAGTACTTTTGTTCTCTAGGGTTCCACTTCTTTGGTGAATTACTCCTTAGTCACTTGAAAATGCTGGAAATCGCATATGCTGATTCTAGAATAATATCCCCTGCCTCCCTAAGTCTCCAGTCATCCTTTAACTGAGCAAAGCTGTAAGAAAAATAGCCATTTGTATAAAATGGACAGGCAGATCACCTCGGGGGCACAGCAGCATTCCCACTATGCTGCCATTTCTGTCTATCTGACTGAGGGAAGTTTGGGAGAGGAGGAGCATGAAAATATTTTGGGTAGAATCACAAAGTATCACATCTGTTTTTTTTACTATATAGTTCTCCATCTGTTTTTGACTAATAGATATCCTAATGGAGGAACTTAATAGTTACACAGACAAGAGAAACTGGGATTGATACAGCTGTGAATAGGCAAGGGCTGCAGTTTTTGATTGCAAACCTGAAGAATACTAAAGTAAAAAATCACCTCGATAAAATGAACTACAGGAACAAACCCCAGAATGCTTCCTTGTTAGTTTAAGAAATACTGGATTCACCATTAAGATCTAATGTATCTCTTTAATACATTCCTTCTTTCTTCATCATTTATGCAAGACCAATTGTTGTGACAACTGAAAGAATTGCTTTAATAAAGCAATGTCTCCTATATTTTAAATACTGCTGGTTCCTGAAACAAAGAAATACACCTGACAACTCCAAAGACACAAAATAATACAACACAAAAGAAGTCAAAGGCAAAAAAGAGAATCCTGCACACCAAAGGAATTTTGTGGGGAAGGTGGTATTTCTGGTTCACAAGCACAAGCTTGCTGCCTTTCATAAGCTTTATTACCAATACCTCCTACACCTCCAACTTCATTCTCTGTCCCCATGGCAAACCAATCCAAACCTGTGTCTCCTGATTGGGCTCCAATAAAAGCATAATCATGCATAAGTATTGCAAGGATACAGCATTAAGTACTGAGAGCTCTGCACCCAGACACCTGAGAGCAGGTGAAATGTGCTGTGAGAGAGGCTCACAAGGGACCCCCTGCACATCTGAGCAAACAGCCTCCAAGGAGAGATGTCTCTGCAGGATCAGGTGAGTAACAATCCTGAAGTTCTCTCTTAGTTACAGAGACATGGAAATGTATTGGCTGCAGATAGAACCAGAGCCTGGTGGGAAATTCTGGGAAGGAAAATGTGAACATCTTGTTTCACTGCAGTGGAATGCTAACTCTGTTTTCCCTGCACACTGCCATTCTTCAGACAGGGACTTCACTACTGTGCACTTTGTGCTGGCCTGGAGGGGCTTCTGCCTATACCAAAACATCACCCAGACCACTAAGAGTTAACAGAAAATGTACAGAGGAGAACAATGGCACATTGTCACGGGAGATGAAATTAAATATCCCAGCAGACATTCCTGTTCATATGACATTCTGGCCAACAGCCTCCTCAGATACTACAGCGATAACAATGCAACTACTTTCATTACTAATGCTAATTCAACGGGAATTTTACGGAGTAAGTAATTTAAATTAGCATTTTCTTTTAGGAATTCTGGGCTGGCAGTAGTAACATCTGTCTCTCTGAAGTGACAACAGAGAGCTTAAGCTTCAGGTCTGGCTGCTCTGCAACAAGAAGCATTGCATTACTAACCCAGAGCTAGGTAATCATTCTCCTGCCAGCATTAATGAGTTTCTAGCTACCCAAGAGTCCTTCCAACTAATGAGCACAGGTAGCACAAGTAGCAGTGCAGGAGGCTGGGCCCTAGCCCTGATCTCTTGTGCTGCCACATCCAAGCAATGCCCTGGGCCCCACTCTGGGGACATCTAAGGTGCAATTCTGGCATGGACCTCGACCTAGTTCTTACCTATGTGACAGTGACTGTCCCCAAACCCAGCCCCAGGCTCCCAGGGTAATTGAAAGTGGCACAGTCTGGCTGGATCAGCACAGCACCAACTCCAGTTTCTTCATTGCTTTGCCCACTTCAGCACTGGGAGCACTTGTCTCTCAAAAAGGGCTCCCAGAGGGCTCGCTGCCTCCCAGGGAATGCATGTTCCACAAATGGAGAGCTGTCTGTGAGGATGAAGCTAAGGTCCCAGGAACCCTTGTGATGGGTCTGTAGTTAATACTTCATGCTCTCTTTTTTTACCCCCCATAAAGTATTTATTTTCTGAAATCCTTTAAGAACTGTGTCCTTAACACCGTACTTCTGATTTTACACAGAAGCTGCTTTTTGAAGATATTTTGCAGCATGAATTCTGCACAACATATTCCCTATACGTTTTTTACTTTTAAAAACATCCCTCTCAGCCACACTATGTATTTTTCAGTAGGAACTACCTACTTTAGAACAGAATACAGTTTGATGTTCAAAATTTCCATCTTTTATTCCTTTGCAACTGTGAAAGAGTTAATCGCACATCTTAAAGGGAGTTTGCCCTTAATAAGAAAGCATTAAAACAAGCCAACAATAATAAGCTAAATGAAGGCCATTCTTTTGCTTTTTGTCAATATTTTCATAGCAACAAATAGATCAAACACAAGATATTTCTTAAGGATTTCCCCCCCACCTTGTAAGTCATAAATGCTTTGGTATATTTAATTTCAAAATGAGTTCCCTGCGGATCAGGCTAACACAACGGAATAAGAAAACCTTCCCAAACCCTGCTGCATCTTAGATGGAAAAGTACAAAAAATGTTCTTTTTCTGTTTCTCCCTGCTCCTTTTTCAACTGTTCCTCTTTCCCCCATACCTAAGGACCAAGCTGTCAATGCTAATCAGAGGTTTCTTAGTCCTATTCTGAGGTTTCAAAACACTGTTATACATATTTTTTCTAAATAAATGAAGGCTTTTAGACTATATTCAGAAGAAAAATATTCAAGTGACTATATATTTGCTACACCACACTGATATAGCTGGCATATTTAGAGACAGGAAGATCCCCCCTGCAAGATGAAAAGCAAAGGGAATACCTGTGTTTTGTGACAGTCTGCACAAGTACTACTTGGTGCAGAGAGACCAAATGGACTGTTACTCTTGGATCTGTACCAGTTTTAAACCCTCCTAAGCAAGGTCAGGAGACAATTCTGCCCAGGGAGAGGTGTTTGTTAAGACCTGACCAACTTTTCCATGCAAGGGCATTGCCCAGACTCTGAAAATACTCCTTTGCAATAGTTTCTTGTCAAAGGGATTTAATTTGCAGACTTGAATTTCTCCTGTCCTGTCCTTACTGGTTACACAATACCAAGGGCTCCTCAGTGAAATGTAGAGCACAGCTGCTCACAGCTGCTTTAACATATGGACACCAGCCTTGTTACTGGAACAGGCTGGGGCTTGGTTCACTGCCCCTCTAAATCTGTCTGATGCTGAGTCCTGTTCCTGGAAAATGCTTCTGTAGGAACTGCAGCTCTGGTCCAGCTGTGGGCAGATGTGAGGGCAGCAGAGGCAGCAAGAGCCCTGTGGATGTGTCTGCACTACAGCCCCAGTGAGGAAGGGTCCTGCCTCCCTCCTCCTGCAGCTGGACCAGAGAATGGAGGCCTACAATGAGAAGCAAAAGTGACAAAACAAGCTCTCTGTTCGATAAATCACCAACTCTTCCAGCTGGCCTAGGCAGCTGCCATGTGCCACCCATCAGAATGCCATAGAAGCAGCCTGGGATCACCACTTCCATAGGTGCTGGCTGCCACACTTGGCCCTCAGCCAAACAGAAAATGTCCCCTCTAATCATTTTGCAAGAGTGGTAAAGGTAGTGACAAATTACTTACAAATGGCACTGCAAGGTTTGCCAGTATCTTTGGAGACAGAGGTCAGCATGCAGTGTGAACACACAAAGGCTCAGGGAAGCAAAAGCCTTGGTGCAGCTCTGACAGACTGTGAATTTCAGCTTTAGCATGGACATGGTTTTGGTTACTTACCACATATTTGAAACAAATGAAGTGGTTTTTTTCTGTGTTTACTTTGGAGCCAGCTATTTTCAAGGTCACAGTCCCTGCTAAAGGAGGAAACTATGTCTCTGAGGTATTGGGAATTAAACAGAGGAAAGAAAAAGGCACAGAGAAAGTAGCTGCCTTACAGAGAGAACTCAAATATTTTGTTTCCTTCCTTGTTCACTCTGTAGTCAAAAAAGAACTTTACAGTGAACACTAACTCATGTTTTTTTTTAAAAATGAACATAATTCTGAACTCACAGGAATCCCTTTTTAACTCCTGGAATCCCTTTCTGATAAACTGCAATACAAAGGGACATTCCCACTTGCAGATTTCCACTTGGCTTTTACAGTCTGTGGTGACACATGGTGGCACCTCTATCCAGTCAAGTGTTTTGTGCAGGCAGCTTCCAGACCTGGAGACACAGATGAGGAAGTGGAGGGGAGGCAGCAAATGTTTTGAGAGCCTTGGAAAAGCCAATCAAGACAGAAATCAGACACTGCAGAGGGCAAAGATTGTGCTGTGACCACAGACTTTTGTGGCAGGAGCCAGAGGAAAGCAGTGCCAAAGGGATGGTGCAGGGAAGGACAGGAGTGAGCGGGCAGAGGCTGCAAAGACAAGCAAGGAATTCCATCCCAGGGAAGAGCAGGACCTGCTGTTATCAGACTGCAGCCTGCCCTGTCCCTGGTACAGGAGGTCACACAACATTTCACCACAGCAGAGCTCCACTCTGTATCTGACCAGGAATTAACTCTGGAGCCTTAGGTCTTAAAGAACACAGAGAAGGATCAAAGCCAGCAGCCATATGAAAAGAGGCTTCTTTCATAACTTAATAGCTTATTTGCAAAATATCAAGGTTATTTATTCAAGTAACTATGACCTTTTATGGTGCACTTCTAATGTAAATGTTCATGTGTGATTGTCAGAGGAAAATCATGATAATAAAATACTAATACCTGAGATCAGGAGTTGCCCAATTAACTTTGCTAGGATAGCATCCCTATAGAAATGGATTTGCACTGTGCCTCTTTGAGGTTACAGCTGTTTCCAGTTCTGTCCCAGGCTCTGCACTTGAGGAAGACAAATGCATTTGGAGCCATTTTGCAGATGCTTTTTTCTCATTCAAGTACCATGAGAAATACATGAAGATTCTGGGAACCCCTCCTTCAGCTGGCCTCTGCTGTTCTTGTCATATCCCTGATTATGTGATGCCTGTTCCTCCAGCCGTAGTGCTAAGAAATATTATTCTGAGGTGCAGAAGATCTCTTCCATGGCTCTAATTAAACAGATCAAACACATACAGGCAGGGAACAGCATGTGCATACCAGTCCAGAGGACATATAATGTCAACTAGAATTGGAACAGTTTCACTGGAACAACATCAGGAAGGCCAGAAAGTGAAGAAGACGCTCCCATGCCTTGACAGTGGTGCAACACTGGACATCATCTGTTCCTCATGTAGATGTCAGCAGCAAGACACAATGATTAAGGGAATGTCATTAGTATCTACTTTTTACTTGGGCCAAACTGGGATACAGAACAGCAGTTCTTGGATAGAAGATGATAAACTCTGGGTTGAAAAATGGGGATGGAGAGGTATATACAAGAGTTCTGGGAGTGGAAAAAGAAGAACTTACATGAGTTACTCCTTCAAAAAGGGCGTGCTCTGTCTCACACCCAGGTATCACAGTAAGGAGAAAGCTTCTGTTTCAGTTGTTTCTTAAATCTGGGACATTAATAAAAATGGGAGCCTACAACAAGGTAAAATAATTTTCTCTTCTTTAGAAATTGTCTTTTAGATGCACATGCAATTTACCTTTAGGTGATATCTACACAATCATATGGAGTAGGGTACACACCAGTATTTACTATCCAGTGACACCAAAGACCTATGCAGACTTTCTCTTTTTTAATCACCTGCACTGATACTCTGTAACACACATGTGTTAATGTAAGAAAGCAAAAATACACATCAGAGTTGACTGCTGCTTGTGGGAAAGGAAAATGTGTGACTTCTCAACCCCAAAGTAAACAGGTTAGTAGGCTTTATTAAAGTCAAGCAATGTTGTTAGCTGTATTAGCACCACTTAAGAGTCCTCTAGGTATAAAAGAACCATGCATGCAGAATGGTAGCATCAGTACATTTAAGAACTAATAGTATTACAGTCATATGGTTACTACTTTGAAAACCAAGCTTTCAAGGGTTCAAGAAAGAGATTAAAACCCTTTAAATCATATTTACATAGCGAATACACAAAGAGTTATATTTTGTTTTGGGACTTGTTTTATTTAAATTCTGTGCAATCAATACATATTTTGGAAAGCAATGCAAAACTCCTCAAGCAGATGATATTCTTCAGTGTTGTTTGAACATGAGAATATTCCTCTTGACATGCTGAGGTAATATAGGCTTATCAAGAAAGATATTCTAACTGAAATAGGTGAATTAATAACTCTGAAAGAAGGTGGAAGCTGCACAGATAGGAAGAGCATTGTGCTATACTTGACCAAAACTAGTAAGCCACTCTAAGGACTGTGGAGTTTTCCACAAGTTTAGGCTGTGGCAGGATGTTCTAAGCCTTCCTTCTATGGAGGTTTGGTCTTCTAGGCCTCTGAAGGAAGAAATACTTTCCCAAATGTGAAAGGTCTACTGTGCTTTTTAGCAATGTTTCTTGACAGTACACTTTAGGTACAAAGAGCAGAAAAAACACCTGTTAGCACAACCAACCACTTTCTCAATGCACGTTATATGACTTACCAAAATACTTCTGGTTTTGAGTCATTCCACATCAAGTCTCCCTTGTTGGCCTTGACATCATATCTGGAACAGCCAATGGTTAACAGGTTCTGATCTGCATGTTATCAGTGCAACTGAAATAAAGAACAGAATTTTGCTCAGAATTACTTTTATTCTCCATGCCTCAAGGAACACAAGCACTTGTCCAACTTCAGTACTGATGTATTTGAAAATCCCAGTGAGCTGTTAAAGATAACACCTTGCTCTTCAGAAGCCAGTACCAAATGATTCCACACATGATGGACCTAAATGAAGGCAATTTTAAAATAAGGTCTCATATATGAAATCTTCTAGCTGGTAACACTTACTGTTCAGCTGATGTCCAAGAGTAAGTCTGGAGCCTGTTTTTAGTAGCATGCTGTTCAAAATATGATTTTTGCTGGAAAATTTTCTATTTCTGATTCTCGAGATTTTCACTGTGGCCATTCAAAAGACTTAGGAAAGAATGCCACACTTGCATTTATGAACAGCATGGCTCATGCACCTTCATACTGACTGCTAGAAAGTTACTGAGTAGGTAGTTTTACTTTCAGGTAACCCTGACTGTTCTTATTAAGCAGGACACTTTATAATCATGCTATCTTCTGTCATCCTCAGGTCCTGTATCACGAGTATCCAACCTGGAAATTGTCACTGGCAAAATATCTTTAATTCAGAAGGAGAGCACACCCATAATGGAATCTGAATTGTGCTTTACTGCTTCTAAAACTTCCCAAGGTACTGATTCCAAGAAGAGATGAGCATCCATTTTGGTAAGCCAGTACCAGCTTTTTAACTTTTTGTCAGCCTGCAGCAGGTGCTGCATTATTCACATGTTCTTTCACCTTGCCCAAGGTGAAGCTCGTTATTCTTTAAGGATTAAAGGAGTTTTTATGGGGCTTGCCAGTAGCCAGGTAGGGGTTGGTCTCTTCTCTCAAGTAACAGGACAAGAAGAAACAGCATCAAGTTGTGCCAGGGGAGGTTTAGGTTGGATAACAGGAAAAATTTCTTAACGGAAAGAAGAAATTTTTCATTTCTTCATATCGAGCATTGGAACATGCTGCTTGGGGTAGTGGTGGAGTCACCATCCCTGGAGGGATTTAAAAGGTGTATATATGGGGACATGTTTTAGTGGTTACCTTGGCAGTGTTTGATTAATGGTTCAACTGAGTATAAAAGAGGTCTTTTCCAACCTAAAGGATTCTATGATTCTGTAACACTATGGCAACTTTTGACCATGGCAATGTCCCCCCTTACACAAGGGTGTAAAACTCCACCTGACCCTGAGGCAGACATTGACATGGAGGCCTCAGAGTTTTCCTCCTTTCTGATGGGGGCCATAACCAGCTCAACTGCACTGACCTGAGAGGCAGGGTCATGTCTTAGAGGGTGTCATAAACCATCAAAGATCCCTGAAATGCCCCAGACTTATTTTAGGGCCTTCCCCCAGGGAACGGTTGGTGTTTCCACAGTGTTGTATCAGCAGTGTAACCTTCCCACACCCCAGGGGAGGTACCTGGGCATTCCCACCTGGACACTGAACCCACCACGCTTTGTGTGCCTCGGGTCAAAGCTGAGACCATCACCTCAACCAACAGACACTGAACCTGCAACAATCAGCTCTTGATATATTTCCACTGTCTACTCTTATCCTTTCGTCTTCTTTCTTTCTTTTCCTTATATGCTTTCTTAAGTGGTATCTTTATACTTTTATATTGCTCTTTTTCTGTAGATACTAACCAAAACAGCTACATACCTCCTTTCCATTGCAACCAAATGGTTGTAAAATAAACCTGCTGTCTATCCCTCCATCTCTCTAAAAACAGTGTCACACTCTAATCCACCCCAAGGGATCTATTAACAAGAACCTCAGTTACTCGGCCTTCAGGGCTGGGTTGTAACATTTCCCTCACCGAAATTATTTTTATTCTCATCAGTAAAAATTAGGTTCCAAAGTCTTCTTACACACACAGTGTCAAATGGAACAGATCTAAATCTATATTCCTTGCTTCATAAATTTTTCTTCTACAATGGATATATATGTATCTGTGTAAATCTGTATTCTAAACCTTACCCTATTATTTTAAAAAATAACTAGCAGTTTTAAAGACAAGATAAAATAAAACATAATAAATTATAGCAACTTCTTAAATTATAAATAATAAATTAAAAAGAAAACCAATATTCAGCTTCCACTGTCAAACCTATCACTTCAAACTGCTCTGCTTCTATAAGGAAATTAAAGTTTTATGCTCCCAGTACTGGGAATCCAATAGAAGCCTGATCCTTTGCACATGAAATGCCTTCCTTTGCCTCAAATCTCAAAGCCAGCACCATTCTGGTTCTCTCCTTCCCATTCCATCTGTGCATGAAGGATTCCTTTACGCTTTCCTTGGCCCATTATAACTGATACACATTTAACTATGCACATACATATCCATAAAATAAATAACATGTTCCTCATTTTTATCCTCTGAAATATGAATTAAGGAACTGTCTTTGGTGACAGTCTGCTCTTTTGTCTGTGCATTACCAGCAAAAGAATAACAATGCTCAATGGATTTCAATCAAGAATTAACAAGAGGAATGAAAAATATTTTATGCAGTTCCTTTTCTTCATATGCACAACTAAACCAAGCGTGTCTTCTCATGTTCGTGCAGACAGACACAGTTTTCATACAATTATAAATAATCACTGAGAGTATCAGCACAGTAAAAAGTTAGTGGGGAACAAACACATAAAAAAACCTTTCTGGTTTTGTTTATTTATCATTACTTCACAGCACTTTTTCCTATCATAATTGCTGAAAGAACCCCCGTCCAACAACAGCAGGACAAAAAAAAGCCTTGGAATGATTTTTATTATTTCTTTATAATTTATTATTTTTCAATAAACTAAAAGCAAATCAAAACAGGGTTCAGTATTCACATGACATTTGAAATTTTACTTCCCAGATTTTACTGGGGGAATAAAAGGCAAGCTAAGCACCCCCTTTGGCTCTCCCATTTTGGTAATTCCTCACTAGTGTATGTACCTACAAAAGACTTCATCTAAATTCCAGTTTAATCTCTCCCTTGACTATCCTGGAGACATTCTGTTTAAACACGTCCTCATTTTCTTCAAGTCATGTTATGTGTTTGTTTCCTGAAGCGCAGTCTGTTGTCCTGAGAGGGTAATACAGGTAACATTTAATACCTAATTGTAAAATAACAGTAGCATTTATCAACCCTGAGCTCCACTGGCACTACTAATTCTCACAACATATACCCACATCACTGAGGCCACAAGCTCTGGTACTCTAAACCCCATTTTTAGATCCAGCAGCAGGGAAGGATGGAAAGAGGAGTCCATTTGCATGGAGACCAAACCAAATCTCTGTCCTGGTTCTGACAGCTGCCCTTAGGATTTTCTTTCTCTCTCCCTAAAGTACAGTGTTGGTGCAATCACAAGGAAGCAAGAAAAACAAAGGATCCTTAAGAGATATCTGAATTTCCCTTTCAATGCCAGCTCATTTTCCACTTGTAGTTTTGGACCGAACATTCCTTAATTCAACAACAAAACAGAGGATGATCCACAAAGTCTGTGGGGAAGACTTTAATTTCAGTTTCCTTTGTGTAATTGTTGATAAAAATATCTTCAGAGTAGACACCTACTAGACACAAACAGCTCTGCATCTGGCTACAAGGATGTAGGTGAAATACATAAACTAAACAATATACAAACTAATACATACCACTAATGTAGGTATAACTTTAAAAATCACAACTTCTAAAATACACAGAATTTCATTTTACAACGAGATCACTACCTTTGCAAGTGGATTACACTGCTTTCACCTGAAATATTGCTGCATTTTTCTGACACCTGGAATCAAGGGGCTGCTTTGCCACATGCACTCCAACAAACACTGTTTCAGCAGGTGTCACTGGAGGAGCCCTCAGGTTAAACAGCTTACTGCAGGTCTGACACCCCCAAAAAAAGCACTAAGAAAGCCTTCCTATTGTTGAACACATATTTGCTTCAAACATTAATATGACACACCAGAACAGTGTGACATTTATGAACATCTGAAAATGTTCTGGCCATGTGGAAGCACTATGTCAGCATTCTACACTTTTAAATTTTATTTTGCTCTTAATTTTAGTTATCAAAGCAGATAGAAGTTTAAATATTGAAGGATCTAAGCATAAATTCATTAAACTTGTGAGTTTATTTATGTAAGCAGAGAAAAACAGGAAACTAAAAACAACTGCAAAATATTTTCAGTAATTGAAATGAAGTAACTGACATTAAGTAGGGAAGAGAAATCTGTATTTTGTTTTAATATGCAATTTTAATATAACACCTACTTAAGGTGGCAGTTGAGAGCTACCATAAATATTTTAACATTCTAAATTGCATCTTTACTGAACTGTACATAATCACGTTTATTATCGCAATTTTCACTGAAACAGAAACCTGGTAAACACACATTTAATCTCAGTACCTTAAAGCAGTAACAGAGCTGTAGCTTTGCCTGCACTCTGTGTCCATCTTCGCTGTGCCCAGGACTATTTCCAAGTGGAAATGACTCCCTAAGCTATAAATGCACAGTAAGATACACAAGTGGCTGAAATGGCTTCCGGAAGGAGGAGGCAAAATCTGAACTGTCACCTCCAACTCTGTTTCTCAGTGACACGGAGGCAGACTCCCACAAATAGCTGAAAGTTATATTAAGAGGTTCTGTGATGTCCTGCCAGGGTCTTTACCAGGCTTCTAGAGTACTAAGGTCATGTATTGTTTATTTATAGATAAGGAGGATACTGCACAAACCAGGAGGTTTAGGTTTGTGCTTCTAAGCAAAATAATTCTGTGAAATAATGCAATATACACCACATTTTGAGAAACTGATCAAAAGGTGTCCCCTTTAACTAATACACAGTTTTGATTTGAGAAGAAAAGACACGTCTAAATCTTGCCCAGTTGGGCCAGAGCTTACTCTGACTTACTGTTAAAAAGAAATTTCCAGGAGATATCCTCCTTGTTTAGATAAAAAAATCTATCTGTGAGCAGTGTCGTGATGAGGATTCCCCTTACTATGTATTTGTAGAGCATTTAGCACAGCTGTATATTTTGTCTTTACACACAAAACTACTTTCTCCTCTGCATTTGATGGCTGGACTCGATGATCCTACAGGTCTTTTCCACCTAAAGGATTCCATGATTTGTGTAGATGTTGTAAGCACAAGGCTGTGTGGGCTTGGTTAAGGGTTGATTCTCACCCCAGGCCTGCCAATCACTTGGTCAAATCGCTCCTGCCTTGCCTCTGCTCCCCTGGGACCAGGTAGTGGAGCGCTAATGTTTGCCAGACAGCTGTTGTGTGCCTTAATTATCTCCACAAAGGGAAACAGAATTACTGCAAATTCTCGTCCAAGGATAATAAATGCACGCAGTGTCTGTCATTAACATCAGCATATCAGTCAGTATTTTGAGTGCATACAAATACAGGCTGTTCTCTAACAAATAAACATTTTTTCATCTTCTCAGTTAAAGAAAGCACTAAAGTAGCCCCCAGTCCTGTAGTGAACCCTGCTTTATCTCCCACTCCTCACTTATTAACAGGCTGGAAAAAGAAAGCATATTGTGCCTCTCTCTCCAGACACTGTTTTTATTTGAACATTTCTGATTTCCAAACCTGACAGAGCCTTTAATAAGACATAATAGGCAACTGAATGTCAGTCCCAAGAGTCAGGAAAACACTCCATTTTAACCTGTCTGAAATGCAGGAAACAGCTTTAAGAAAGAAAATGAGCAGACAGAATTACTTCAGTATTCTGTGTTAAGACACTTCTACTGCACTCCAAATAGCTTCAGAATTTTTGGCATTGTGACCCTAATCTTTCAGTACCCCATAATGTCATATAAAAAAGAAGGTATTTTGTCTTCTCCCAAGCTTTATCTTTTCCTAAGGAATTTAGGATATAAATGGATCAAATATTTTATTACACACAGCTTGTCTTGAATTTTAACCTGGAACTTTACTCATTTAGAAATACCACTGTTACGTTATGTAATGTAACATCATGTCATGCATTTTATTTATTATTTTTTGCCAAAAGAGAAGATTTGACTTTTAAGATAGCTCAATTTCAGTGGACTAAGATTTGCAAAGTCCATTTGCTTTAAGAAACTTCCTCAAAATGCATTCTAGTAAGGAAAAACTTCTACAGACATCAAGACCCTGCTGTGATTTAGTTAAAATCAGTCTCTCAATTATGATTTTGTATGTTTGTTTGGCTAGTTATTTGGTTTTGCAGGAATAATCTTATTAGTCTACAAAATCTGGTGAGCCAACTGTAATTTTTATACTTTTGTCTTTCCATTGTTTTCCATTTGAAGCTCTTCCTGTGTTCTTATTTCACAGAAGGTGCAAGGAAGGGGAAATCATGTCTGCAGACACAGTGGCTCAGGCAGCTGAAGTTACTGAAGTATTTATTAGCCCATCCCAAGGAGATCTTATGTCTCAATATGTAACAGACTGATGATCCATGTTCTTCCTACCTTCTTTAGATTTCAGGGTTCCTCATGCACCTTTACCTCTCTCTTCCCATTACTTCTCTCTGCCATTCATCCCTCTTATCACTGGCAAGCTGAAATGTCCCAGAACACGTTTCCCTTGATCTCAACAAGCTCTCAGTTAGAATCAGAGCTCTACACAAAATTAACATTATCTAACACAGGATAGAAAAGTCAAAAGCATACGGTGTTTATCCAGCAAACAAAAAAACCCCAGCATAGGTGTTATAACAGGATTAAATTTTACAAACAGAGAGGCACCTCCAGAGTAACACCCAGACTCAATACCCCAGCACAACTCAGTCCAAAATGCACAGAGGAGTTAAATGCATGCTCAAATTATTCATTAACTGGAACCCATCAGGAGTTTTTCTGCTATTACCAAATATGCCCATGCTTAAAACTCATATGGCTGCTAAGACTTAACTTCTCTTGAAGCACAGACCCTTTTTAGGTTATAGTTATTTCACTCACAAGGCAACCTGGTTCTGGATTACTTAACTGTGCTATATCCACCCCATTAACCTAATGCTTAAACACGAATTACATCTCAAAACCACAATCTTTGCTAGTTTCACTGTCAGATTCTATAAGGAACCCTTTCATCTCCAACTAGCACAAGGTGGTTTCAAAACAAAAACCTGAAGTGGCTCTTCCCAACAGGTGTGTTATGCTGCAGGACCCCTTGCGAGGGAGGCTGCAAGGCTCGGAGGGAGGTCGGGCAAGTTTACAGAGCAGAAATCCACTTTGGTTGCTAATGAGAAAGAAACTATGCCTGGCTGCATGTTTCTCTGGGGTGGGGGAGCACCAAGAGATCACTTAGCTGAAATATGATCTGCAATTTCCTTGTCCTTACACACTTCCTTAGGCATTTGGGATTGGACAGGGCTGAGGACAGGTGTCAGTCTGAGCAGCTGGACAGTCCTGCTGCAGGATGAGTCCCAGCACTAAGCTCAGATGTTCCAGCCCCTCCTGAAGGGAACTCTGACTCCATGCAAACTGCTGTGGAGTGAGTGACCAGCAGTAATTAAACAAAATGCACAGTGTTACACACTGAGGTTTAACCAAATCCTGTTTCAGCCCCCTGGCTCAAACTGAGCAAAAAAGTTTCACCGTTTTTTAACTTTACTGTTCTAAAGAAAAAGCCACCCATTTTTTCAGTCTCACCCAAAACTAAATAGCTCCAGATGTAGTTGAAGAATAATAGAGGTTTTGTGGATTTTTAAAGCAGTTCATCTTTATATTCCAAATTAGATTTCATACATTCAGCCAAATGAAAACTACTCTATTGATCACCTCAAGTTCTACTTCTCCGTTACCAAGTTTAATAACTTTTAATTCAACCTGTCAACATGCACAGGTGAGTCCTTAGTATTCTTAGCTACCTCACAGAGCAAAAGTGATTCAATCTGTGAGAAACACACATTTGCCTCCTCCCCACTCCTATCAGAATCTGATGTAAGAAGAAATTCCACCAGAAAAGACTTTTTCAAGAGGCTGCCAACTGATCCTACAGATTCAGTTGAAGTGTAGATTTCAGTGCATTTCTCCAAAGAGATTCTCCTCATCTCTCTGCAGAGAGAAGGGGCCATGGCTATGGTCACACAGCAACTTCACAGATTCGTACAGGCCTTTGTGAGCAGCAAAGGTCTTATTTTCATCTTTTAGGTGAGAATTTTCAGATACTGAACCTTGAAATGGATTATAATTTTGCCAACTGAAATTTCACCCAAACACACTTGGCAATATAATAATTATAATCCATGTGCAGTGCCTTGGCTGCAGCTTAGCATGAAGGATGTAGTTACTTGGAAACATGCTTTCAGTTTCAGGGATGAAAAGCAAATCTTAATGTTTTAAGAAAACTGTTGAAGTGTTTAGATTGGAGGCGAAAATTTTGTCTCTTGTCTTCATTCTGAGCAATTCAGCAGTTTTCTAAAGCAGCTGAAGAGAGCCCTGGATTACCAACACTGAAAGCAGGCTGATATGATTTTACCAGGTGTGACTACCCTTGGAGTGTGTGGTCTGCATATACTGTTGCAGGCTCAGGGCCATCCTAACTGTTGTGTCTTTGTTTTTCTAAGTGTAGGGAGAGAAAAATCTAGCAGCTCTGAGGTTTGGGATCTAACCCATCTTTGTATCATTTTTAACAATGATTTTCCTGTGGCTTAAATCAATCCTCCCACTATGCACAGGAGGCTACTGGGATGTGTCCTGTGAACCCCCTCCTTTTCCCCTAGCAGACTTCTGCCTGATGATCTCATTCTCCACTCATATCTTCTCATCCCATCTGTAGGCCAAGAAGTCATAAATCTGTCCCTTCTTTCATGGCTTGTCTCATTTCATCTCATCTCATCCTGTCTCACATCTCTTCTTGGGTGTTTTGTTGCCAGTTATGAGTCACTATAACTCAGACTTAATTCATATCTGAAACTCTCTTCCCTCCCCACATTACTGTTCAGTAAATGCTACTTAGGTCCAATGAACGCCCTGCCTTCAGAAAAAAAAAAAAAAGGGAGAAAAACCCCCCAATGTATCATGTTTTTGAACATTATCAAAGAACCCAAACTTAGAGATCACAAGTTCAGGAACTTTAAAAATTAAGGCTGTCCTTATTCCTTTTTCCCTCCTCAGTGTCATCATTGCTGTTAGATTTTATAGCTGACATTCAACTAACCACTCCTCCCTAGTCTTCATTTTGCATCAGGAACTGCTCATGTCTGGGCTGTGCAGAAGGTGAAAGGCCATAGTTTTGAAATAAAGGCATCCAAACTTCCCCACCAGCTCAACAGCACCCTGACATCATGGTCACCACTGAGTGGAGAACCAAAGTTCAAAACAGAACTGACTCTCCTTGCACTGTCTGAAACCATTGCCTTGGTAACCAGACCCAGCAAACATCACATTCTCTATTAGTTAGTTGATACTAAGTCTTCCTGTGCTCAGTGCAGGGTGTTTTGGTATGAGAAGGACCAGGGTTTTGAGAGTTTTGCAAAATTTTATAATTAGGAAAAGTTCCTTTTAAAGTGCCATCATCTCCTAGAAATACTGACTGTGATAAAATAATGATTGCAAGTTTCTCAGGTCCCAAAATCACACAAATTTTGTGAAATGGAAGCATTCCTTCTGTGGCAAGAGAACCAAATTAAAAGCTGTATCTCTAAAACACAGCAACACTTGTAAGGAGCTTTGTTATACCTGTAATTTGTTGAGAAAATGATGTATCAGGCTAGTGTTAGAAACATGAAATGTTTGCAAAAAGCATTAAGAAAAAAGAAATTAAAAAAAAGACAAAATACTGAAAGGAAATGTACTAATAATACTAAATACTATACCATCATTCACTGGTCCTATGTGTTACATCTGCATTATGTGCAGCAAAACCTGGTACCCCTGGATTTACAATCAATTTTCCATATAAGTTATATGAGGTTCTCTCAGCTGAAGCAAACTGCATGAATTCCAGAAGCAGTTTGGTTGCAGAATCTCAAAGAGCACATCAACAGTGTCTATGAACACACTGCCAAAACCACGGGAATGCACACACATAAAAATACCAATGTGAGTAAATATCTGGAAGCTGATAAGAGTGTGTAGTTTAGGAATTAAAATAACACCCACAGTGACTTTGCTGTTTACTTGCATCTGTTTTCAGACAGTCACATGTGATATAACATTCAGCAAGAGCGATTTTTCACATACCAGTGATATAACCATTAAATAGATACCCTTAGGAGATACCTCTGCTTTTGTGGTTTTGTTTAAAATACTTAATTTTGAACAAAGTTAATTATAACAGCTTGATCATTGCAATGAGATAACCTAAGACTGCAATAACTGTACAAATAAAATATTTTCTCTGAATGCACCTTGGTACTGGTGCACTCTGCAAGCACAACTCACCCTTACTCCCATTAGCAGCTCATTTGCTTCCCCCAATTAATCAGCCCCGAAGCTGTGTACAACCAACCTCTGCACTTACATCACCATACAAACATGTATGTAATCACTGCCATTAAGCTGTCACTTTGCACAGCCATGGCACGTCTGTCATCACCTGCTCACACAGAGCATGGAAAAGGAGTCACACCAGTTCTCCCTGCTTCAGAGACATGGAACACAGACTCAACAGGGCTGTGCCACTTTCTCCTAGATGTGCTCATAAAACAAACATCCATTTTCCTATTATCTAGAAAATGACATTTCTCTAGATTGTTCTTGCTTTCCAACTAGAAAGTCTAATTTCTGCACTGAGAAGAACCATGAAAGCCTTCTTTTCTTTCAGCTGTGTACAGGGCATATACACAGCCTGAAGCTCACAACAATCCTTGAGGCCTGGCAAGTGACACAGGAGCTCTGGGGTTGTTATGATTTTTTGGATGGCACAAAAATAACAACATGACTCTTGATATGATGGTGAAATGAGAGCAAACTTTACTCTCCTACATAGTCCTCCTATAGAGTCCTTCAGCACAATGAATATGATTTGTCTTCAGAGCCTACACCCCCTTGTAAACATTTCTCACTTCCCAAGGATTGTTTTTGGTTTCCTCCTTAATATTTCTCAGGCCACTTTCTCAGCCTGTGTGAAAGTAGAATGTGATGATTTCACACGGACACAGTGGCTGCCTGATGCCTAATTTCAGACCATCGTCAGCATCCATACTCTGGTATTACTGGGAACCAAAATTAATTTCTGCCTCACTGTAGGCCTAGCCCAGGACCTAATTCCTGAGGTCACTGGGAGTGTCACAGTGCCTTAGTCCAGCAGCAGAGGAGGGGCTGTTCACTCTGCTCCAGGGGATGTCAGAGAAGGATCCTCTTTCTCCATCACTTCTCAGATGGCCATCAGTGCTCTGGGCAGTAACAGATGGTAAAACCTGACCTGGCTAACAGATGTGATGGACAGCAGCACCAACGTGTCTTGAACTTGGAACTGCAACTCTACCTTTTCAAACCTGGCTCCAGCTTTGTTACATGGGGGAATTCTGACTAAACAACTTTCATCTTTCATGTGACTTTTGGTTTGTTTATGTAATTTTCTCACCTGCTTTGTGTGAGTTAAACAAGAACAAGAACTGCAGAGCATACCATGTGTGTGCAACCATTACTGGTGTAGGATATGAAAGTGCAAATACCTGAAAACCTTGCAGATTAGTCTTCAGTGGCTCCTCTTTGTGTGTACTGAGTTCATTTTGCCAGATTACTGCTTTCTCTTTTTAGGGGCAGCCTGAGACAGATATGCTGCAAGAGCAGAAGAAAAAGCCATCTGAGTACGAATTTAGTCAGAAAACACAATAAACACAGTAAAAGTCAAAACACCATCATTAAAGTACCATTACCCCCTACAGTCTATTTGACTGATAAATGCAACATACCACGAAGAACAGGTAAACAAGCAACAGCAAATAAACAAGCAACAGCAAACAAACCATGCCATTTCATAGGAAAGGATGGAAAATATTTGCACTGTTCCTCTAGCAATCATTTTGAACCTCCTGAACTGAACCACCCTCAAGGCTACTGGCAGTGCTTGAAGCTTTGCTGGATTTGGTGACTACTTTGCCAACCCCTCTCCTGCTCGTCTTCTCCAGTTGAACACATTCAGAAATGTGTTTTAGCTGGGTACAACATCTGCTTACACAGACACCTCACTGGCTTAGGCCAGCTCACCTGGAGTGAGCACATTATAGGAAAACTACAATCCAAACCTAACAAAAACTTTCCATCTCTTGCTTACTCAGGAACTGGGGACAAATGATTTATCATCAAGGACATATCACCTGCTACAAAATCTAGCATAAGCTTGCATTGAGTAAAGTGAGGTTGCTCCAGTTTCTACAAGCAGAGAATTTGGGAAAATGCCCTGTGAAATTCCTCTAAATTCATTAGAATAAACACCAGAGAAATGTTTTCTTTCAAGGCCAGTAAGAAAACTTGTGTTCTACCTTTGTGGAAGATTTGGTTAACTGACATTAACATGAAGATAAATCAACGTAAGTACACATATATGGCAATTTCAAATAGAGCTGGGTGAGAACAGGAATTTACAGAATGCTCAGGGTACACTTAATTTCTCCTTCTTTGGTATTTTCCTTGATTCTGCTCATCTTTCAAAACTCCAGGGAGCCCCATCAACCAGACACTGCCATGGGCCATGTCAAACACGAGTCCAAGTCTCCTCTAACCCCCGATTCTCCAGGTCTCTGCCTCTCCTCACCATTCTGTCCTCATGACTGCACAGCAGATTGATGTGTTACCTCAGCACAGCAGAGAGGTCTAATTAAAGTCCAGATCCAGTAGCAAAAGACCCACATGCTTGTTTCCAGTTTCAAACACTTCTGTTTGCTAAGTTTTAGCCTTTCTGTGAACATAAGGCTCTACACATCCATTTCAAATAGGTTCTAAAATGCACCTACTGTGCATATAAAGTACTTTCCATAAAGGTATTCTTTCATCAAATATCACTGATCTTGGGTCTCTTAGGAATATTGATGCAAGCCTGAGATTTTCAAAACTTGGGACAATGTGATTTTAGAAGATATAATCATCCCTAACAGCAATTTCCAAACATTTTGGGTCCCTCTGAAGATTGCTGAACCTGATTACTCAAAATCACTCATTGTTTTCCAATATTAAGGCAAGGTATATTGTTAAAAAGGATGGGATGGCCACTGTTTGGATGAGATGAAATGATTTACATATCAGAAACATCCCATGGAGTTCAAAACCATGTCCTTTCCTGGTGGGCAAATGCTGCCAGCAGCTGCAAGTATATAATCTCCCTATAGTAAACTGCAAGACTAGAGTGGAAAATGATAAAGTAAACTCTGTGCCCTGAGTAACTGCAGGGATACTACACCTCTATCAAGGTGCAACAGAATGAGCTGAGAAGTGCAAGAATGCCTGACAATGCCCCAGGCTCTCCACAGCTGCAGAGATGCCTCATTGTTCTGGAGAACTTTAAGGCTGATCTCACATGGAGGGAACAGGAGAGATTTCTTTTTGCTGCCATGCTGCTGATGCAGCTATCTGGAAGGTCCCACACATTTCCCCTCACACAGGGCCCAGAGCTGGGTTCCCTTTTCAGGGCTGCTCAGGCACAGTGAGCTGCAGGTGCACAGGGAACAGCTCTGGGGCAGCCAAACTTCTGCCGGCTGTGGCAGGGAAAGCCCAGGGGAAAACTCTTTTAAAAAAGAGATGACTTCCTTGGAGTTCTTCCATTTCAAGCTCTGCTTTGCACAAGCAAGTACTCTGGACTTTATGACCAACTGATTATTATTACACATTCAAACAGCAGCAGATACTTCACCTTGCAGATTGAGGGGAATACCCAGGACAAGAAGGTGGCCACTCCTTCCCCATGCTCTAACACACACTCAAACAAAACACCACCAGGCTGGAGGGCAGTTACACATTTCTTTCTATGGTCTCTTTTTCTGGATTTCTCTGCATGTGTGAGTGCCTGAGTAACAAGTTTATGGGACTCTTCCTCCAAAACCAAGACAGTTTCTCTCTGAAATGTCCAAATGATATGACATCGAATTCTTTCACTTTACATTTGCATGATACTATGGATTCTCAGCTTTCTTCTGCTCTGACAGGAACTGCATCATGGGTTGCTTGCAAATTCCCACTGAAAGCACGTGGAATGTTCTCACTGGCTTCAAGGAGAGCTGGAATGGCTTTTGTGTTATTTTAAAGTATAGCAAATGATATCTGTTTCCTTGGGCAGCATAAAATACTGTACTTGGTACATAAAAAACTGCTTGACCAAGACAAAGGACTCCAAACTTCTCTTTTTAGTAATTCAAGCCTTCTCAAGGCCTATGCCTTTGGCCCTCCAGGCAGCTGCACTACTTTAGCAGAGCAGTGGAGGAAGAGAAACTGCAAAAAACATAACTGAAATATGAGTAAACAACCTAATCTGCAACACAGATCTGTAGCAAGCCTGGTTTCACTGCCAGTGAAGTCCAAGACAAGTTTCATCTTCACGGCAAGCAGCAGAACATTTTTACTCAGTATTAAAAAGTAGGAGCACTTTACAAGTTCATATACTTAAAACATGTAATTGGGTCAAGTGAACGTTTATGCCACGTGATTTTTCCCACCAAGTTTCATAAAGCTCTCACAAAGTCCAGAGCCCTCTTTTTGCATTTTCTGAGAGAGACAAAACAGTATGAGAAGTCTCAGTTGCCCTACACCTTCCTTTCTCAAGCAGAAGACAAATGTGACATTCTTACTTCACGATTAAGTTTTATTACCTGGGATACTGTTGTGGCTTTCAAGTCTAATTCAGTTTACCCCAATGTCAACTGACAAAGCAAAATCTGACCTTTCTTTACACAGCCTGCAAAAAAGTATCCCTGGCAGGCTGAAGCACACAAACAGGAGCAAATACCTTTATCTGTTCCACAGTTTGCACAAACACACTTTGCAGCCTGCAGTGCCCACCTGGCAATCCTGAAAATCCAAGCCCTGCACTGTACCACTGCTATTTGTACTACAGTATTTGCTATTTGACTGGGGGATGAGATCCACAAGGAATGCCACTTAAAAAGAAATTCTGACCCATAAAGTCACTATCCTACTCCACAGGTCTGTTCTCTGCCAAGTGCAACTGGTCCAAGTCTGTCATCATGTGTCCCATCTGCCTTTCCAGTGACCCCGTACCGGCAACCTTATGCAGGTAAATCCCCAAGGAGCTTGTTCCAGGAAGAGCCTCTAATGCTGCATGTGGAGAGGGCAGATGGGATTTGCAGCAAGCCACAGCTTGATTGTCCTGAGAAAATGCCACTCCTTAGCCAGCCCCTCTCCTTTAACACATGTATGTGAGGCCCAAAAAGCCCCTAAAGCAGAGGAATAGCCCTGTTTGGTCTCACAGGGGTTTTAAAGGCTGTGAAAAAAGTCAAATGCTACATGAATGACATCCAAGACTCACAGGCACAGCCTTTTTTAGTGCTGAGTGCAATGATGATGGTGATTTGAAAAAGACAAACTTTACATTAAGAATCTGACTGAAGGGATTTGGAGCTGATTAAAGGGTTTAAACTAGGAGATGTTCCTTACAGTAACACAATCTAGCTCAATGAGACTCTCTCTATCAAATCCATATTGCTATTTTTATTTCCACAGTGGAACTGCACTACCAAACATATTGACTTGAGCTGGCCACAAAGGAAAGTGCTGGCAAAAATGATTCTGAAATCATTTTAGTTACATAAAATGCCTATGCTGCTCTGGCATGTTCCATCAAGAAACAGTTCACAAGGCTCAGCCTTGAAGGTTACACTTATTACTTACATGTACAGAAACCAGCACTTAGGATGAACCATCTGTATTTAAATACAGGGGACTGAGGCATAGAAAAAGAATAATGTCCATCCTCTCCTAAGAAACTGTGCAAAAAACTATCCAATGTAAATACATGATTTGTGAACTATTACACATTGGACTTTTATTTTCAGTTAGATGTTTCTTTCCTAATCCTTTTAGGACTAGAATATCATTAGTCTAATTGAAGACTATGTGCCTTTATTTCCTCCTTCCCCTCGGAGCAAGGCCACTCCAAGCAGTGTGTGTTCATCCTGCAAATCAGGCTCTGGGAGCAGCGTGCTTTCCTCAGCAGCTGAGTGCTGCCTTCATTGCTGAGCTCCACTCAGCTGCTCTGCTGCTTGCCACTGAAATGCAGCACGTCAGTCACTTGCACTGCTCGTGAGAATTAGCACAACACAAGTCTAATTAGAAACTAAACACTGTGTTATCTGCAATGATTTGGAGATGGAGTAAGCTGATACGTGTTTTAGGAACCTGTCTTGCTGCACAGTAGTTCATGATAACACCCACCTCACAGCCCATTAGCAAATCAAAATATTATACTGTATAAATACTACTTTGCTCTTTTCCTTTTTACAGAAGCCCCAGGTCTCAGCAGCCTCCATTACTGAGCACATGTGACTTGGTTATATTGGAACATTGTAGGAAATGGAAAGCAGCCCTGACTGTCCAAAAACAGCAAAATGAAAGCCAGTATACTGTATACTTTGGCCCTGTCTCTAGAGAAGTAGCCCCAGCTAGCCTCCAGACATTTTTCACTGCAATACCTATTGGCAGAACCCAAGAAACTCTACACTGCATGACGCTGTGCACGGATTGTCAGTCCCTCTCTGCTGGGCTGATCCCCTTTGCTCGCTCTATCCTGGAGAAACCAACGTAACCCACTAGGAACCCAGACAACACTTCAATCCTCAGCCTGGAATCCAAAGGTGAGCAGGGGAAACCTGGCAAGAGCTGAAGCCAGAGATGTTCATGTTTAGCAGCAAGAGAAGGATGTGAAGGATGAAGGATATGCAGCTGTTTCACTGCACGACTTCTCCAAGGAATTGGAGAGCACAGACTTAGAGCACGTTCTCACTTCTAGCTGAGATAAACATTTACAAGCCACTCATTTTAAACAGGAAGGTATAACATTAGGACATGACCTTCAGTTCAAGCCACCCCAGCTCCCTGCCCTGCAGACATCCAAGAGGGATCCATACTGTTCCACTGCTCTGTTATTACAGGTGGGCTGGATTTTAGATTCAACGAGGAAGGTGCAATTTTATGGCTCTGTGGAAAAATCTTTAAAATGCTGGCAGGTAAATTCTAATGATGCCAGACTGGTGCTGCAAAACATCACATGTAGATAAAGCACCGAAGAAAACGTCTGTGTGCCAATGAATGAGCATTTAGGCAAATAATTCTAAACTTTACATGCAGATTTGGTGTCATTACACTACTATTACAGATGCCTACCCTGCTTTTCTTCTTTCAAAAGGGTGCAATTCTGATGCTTTATGATTAGCTTTCTAGCTGGAAGCCAACAGAACTTGAAAGACAGCAACAAAAGACACTGGAAGATTAATTTACAGAGAAAATCTGCAGATTTTGAAAAGCTACAATCTAATTGTAGTTTGCAAGATGAAACACAGTTCTTGTTTGTGTCACATCCCCCGTGCTTCCCATATGGATATATATGTGCTGACAATTTTTACTGCGGGAAACTATCAGATATCACTTTGTATTAACTGGGAAGTAGATATTTATAGCAATTTCTTTTAAAAACTGAAATAGGTCAAAGACTGAAAGGTGGTAAGTTTGGGCTTTTGTATCCCAGCCTGAGACAGTTTAATAGGTGGATCTCCTGCTCAAAGCTAAATGCTTCAAAACCTTTGAAAGGGCTATCCACAAGTTTTCTAGTTTAGCTCTTCAACACTGTCATTTCCAGAATAACCAGTGATTTTTAGACCTTGGCTCACTATTAAAAAAAATTGATAATATCCATACAAACAATGATAGAATCTTGTAATTCTGTAAGAAAAAAAACCAAACTAAACCAAACCAAACTGTGCAAATATATTAAATGTAAAATTCTTCCCTGTTGTGAAACTGGCTTCTCATCACTAAAAGCCTGAAGTGGACCTTCAGCTGTGGCTTACAATTCCTCTCAATCAGGAGAAGACAGAGAGACAGAGGAACCACTCAAGAGGTTTAGTTCAGGCTTAGAGAACAATTCATTCCAACACCAACTGCAGAAAACCAAAGCTCTGGAAAATTCTGAAAGCTTGAGAACATTTTTTTTGAAGAAGCTCTAGACACAACTATGACTTGGAAATACAAACTGTACCCAACTGGAAAAGGTCTTTTGCATTATTTAATAACCTGGAAAATGCTAATACTGTATTTAATTTTTTCAAACACTTTTTAGTGAAAAGCAAGTATACTACTTCTGGTGAGACAGATATGCTGTGGTTTGTGAGGTTCTAGCATTTTCAGATAGGCTACTCACACAAACCTGATTTTTACTAGAAAGTTTTTTCCCATTCTGGAATACTTTTATTGACATTGGGTTTTCCTCAATAATAATGTGCAAAACAATATTTCTTGTGACTCTAGGAACTGCTTCAGACACTGAGACTGGGACTGCAGTCCACATCCATAACACACTCCACTGATACCTCAGATCCCAAAAACACAGAAGAACTTGAAAATCAAAACTAGTGCTACTCTCTCATCAGATCAAAATCAAACAATTAGGAATGTGTTTTAGAGCACCTGGCTGGCAGCTCATTGAAAAATGGGGTACAGATTTTTAACTTCAAACAAAACTCAGTTTTGAACAATTCTAAGCAGGAACAGGATTTACCTGGGAGCTTCTGCAGATTTTCAGTTCACTTCCAACTGAGAATATGCAAGAAGTGAAATGACCAGGCCTGTCATGTCCTATCCATGAACTTTTGAAGAGAGCATATTTTTATATATAGGTCTAGTAAGGAAAAAACAAAAGAAAAAAATCCAAATTTAAAGCAATATTCAACTGCTGGGAACCTATTATATCAGCAATTATATCAGCATTAACTTACAATTAAAAATTCAGGAAAAAATAGGATGAAAAGAAGAAAAGAAAGACTTTGGGAAACACATAAAACTCACAAAGTTTTCCTTACTTAATTAAAGAATGGTGCTGGCTGGCATTTCCAAGCTCTGCAGTGGCTCTGGCATGTCTGATTTTGCTGTAAAATTCCGATTTTAGTTTTCTTTCATGAAATTTACTTTTCCTGTTTAAATGGGTTTTCTTCCTAAGAGATTCATCTTCTGTTTATAGGCAGATGAGATGGTTGGAATCGTGAATAGAGCCCAGAGACAGTTAAAAAAGGGGGTGCCTCTTCAGTGCAGATAATTAGTACAGTCCGTCTACAAATCAGGAGGATCTTCGTGCAAAGTGTATAAAGTTGGATGTTTTTCTCATTCTAGGCTTTCAGATTATAAACATTATGAACTCATTTTTTTCCAAGAATTAATTGCTATAGATTTAGGCCAGTCTGGTCAGGTGAAAAGCAGGACAGTAAAAGACTCAGAAATGAGAATTTCAATTAAGAGTCAAAATACATTAATAAAGGTACCACCTTTATAAAAAAATAAATATTCATACCTACATAAAGTACCTATGTATGTTTTAGATTGTCCTGTATTTCTGGTAATCACTGTGGTTATTGCACAGACAACAGTAATTTGTCCAAACCAAACCATAAATAATTAAGGCCAGGATTTTGACATCGGATCTGTGTGGGTGGATTTTTGCACCCCCGCGGATTCAGTGGCAGGATCAAAGATTAGGAAAGCCAGAAATACACTCAGAATGTGAATATTGCTCAAATCCCTCACCTGGCATTTCCAGTGCAGGGAAGGGTCTGCTTTCACTGCCACCCTCCCCTCTGAGGGGCAGAGTAGCAAACGTTGGCATTCTCGTGCCACCCTGCCCACAGCAGCCAACTCCTACCCCATCCCCTCTTCCAATTACGAGTTAGAGCTGGGAAAACACAGAGCTGGTGCTTGGAGCTCCACTTCTCCTGACTATTCTAATAAAAGAAGTTTAGCCCAAACCCCTCCTCTCAAGCTATATATCAAACTTACATTATAAGCTTTTTTTTTTTTTAAATGGGAATTCCTGAAAAAATAGTGTTCATTTTTATTTCAGCTGTTCTGAAAGTAATCAGAGAAAAACTACACTGATTGCTGGTGTTTATGGTGTGGGGCAGGGGCAGATCTGCTGCTCTTGCTGAGGAAGTTGTGGATGGCTGTCACACCAAAATTAACTCGATGCTATCAAATATCCTCATTTCCCTTGATAGAAGAGAACTTGTTGCAGTAACATTTGGGAATTTTGACTTAAATCATCATCAAAATACAGCTCCCATTCATATGGAATAAAAGGGAAAATACTATGGTTGACATTAAGGACAGAATCAGCGCAGATGATGTTCCCCAGTTGCCTTAATTTGTGGGAGAAATTCAAAGCTTATCAAAAATTCAGCTGATTTCCATGGAAACAGGATTTTAACTTGTGAATCAAAACTGCATGGGGGCCAAAATGCCAAACACAAATTATAAAAATATTTTTCCACACTGGGATTCTCAAAATAAGAGGGAAATAGTTAAACATAATAGAAATAATGAATTCACAAGAGACTAATTTTTCATCATCCACACTATCTTTTTTTTAAACTTCATATCCACCTATATATGCCTATGTTTTGAATATTTCATTAAATGCCCTAATATTAAAATATTAACATGGTTTTTACTGTTTTAATATCTCTAATAACTTAAAAGCAGAAAGTATGTGGAGGAGACACATCAGCATTTAGTTCAGCATCTCACCACGGGCCAGTCACAATCTGGACTTAAAACTTTGCTTAAACTCTGTTTATAGAAACAGCTAAATACATTTTTACTGAGTATCCCAGTGGAAACATTATCAACAGCATTCTCTGCTTGAGAATTATCACTTCACCTGAATACCCACAAAAAAATGGATGATTATTCCCCTGGAACACATTGGGAGTATATGATTTCTCTAAGCAAACAAGGCTCAGTTGTACTTTTGTCTTTGCAGCAACTCAGGCTCTTGCAATAAATACTTGCAGTAACATTTAACATGGGCAGTGACAAAGCTATGTAAGAACTAGATTATTTTGTATTTTTTAGTATTTCAGTGTAGGAGGTTTTACAGTCCTCTTTCAGTTTACACGATTTTTCATAATCTACAAAACAAACACAAAAGTGCAAATATCCAGTTCAGCCCAAGGATACAGAGCAGCATGTGGTGTTCTGCATTATAGCCAAACTGCTGAATTTTTTAACATCTGACTGTCTAGGAAGAGCTTTTTCAGATTGCATAACCTGGAGGAATTTTAAATTCTCTATAAGGATTGTGCAGTGTTAAGGCTCTGACACAGCTCACATTTTACATTTATGAAAATAAGAGAAAAAAGTTAGCAACATTGTTTTTGGGCTCTTAAAATAGGGAACAGATTCCCTTCCAAACTGAAAAGTAGAAAAAACCCCCAGAATTTAGTTTAATTTAAATTACTAGGAGTCCTTCCATTCCATCCCATGACAATTTTATCCGGCACATAGGTGGTGTTTTGTTGTTTTTTTTCTTCCAAATATCTTTACTATTTGATCAGATCTTTAAGATGGTTGAATATTTATCCACTATGTTTTCAGTTTTATGCCCAGTTTTCTTTTTTAATAAATAGCATGCACTGCAGATATACATTGAAATATAGAAGAATACTTCAGAATTGTGTATTTGTTCTGCTGGGGTTTATTTATTCTTCCTACATAACCCTGTGTTTAAGAAACCTTCAAAGCACTCCAAAATAAAACAGGGATGTTACATGTAATTTCTTAAGTCAAGGAATCATGGTTTCCTAAAGATAGCTTCTAATGAAAGCCAGGGGTTTTTTTACACCACCTTTACTGATGCAATTATATTTAATCACTGTTAAGAGTCAAGATTTTTAGCAGCTAGATGAAGTATACTGGATTAGCTTAATAGCCATATCTTTCTCAGACTTTTTAAAACCTGTTTTTCTTTCCATTGAAGCAGAGAGCGAGGGGATTGGAAACTTCCAGTGATTCTTTTGTAGACTAAAGTGGTTTAACTCTGTCTGCTCATATAAGAAGACAACTCTAATTCTCACGGGTCAAGAAAGAGAACAAACAAAAACTACATTCCCTCTCTACATTAGCCAGAAGCACATATTGTCAGAAAGGAAACAGGACAGAAAACATTAGCTGCTGTACTAAAATATACAGGCATAAAATAAAATCTTTCAGGAAATTTGAGACCCAAATCTCTTCAAAGTTTTATGAAAAAGAGAGCCCATGCATTTAGAGCTAAACTGGATGAATCCATCACTTGACTCAATACCCCAAGGAAAATGTGGCACGTAGTATATTAAGTTAACAAAAAACAAACAAATGTACAGCTAATAAGTCTGAAAATTCAAACCTTAAGTTCCTCATTATAAAAGCCACAAGTGACTTTCTAAGCAGGACTACCCAAACCACTGTGCTGCATCCCTAGGGACAATCAGTTTTCCTTCTCATCTTCTTTGCTGCTTTTGTACTGATGTATAAAAGTTTAGTTGTCTGGGGCTCAACCACTTTCAGGCAGCTTTGAGCAGTCACCAGCCTAGTGATGAGATGACCATACGTGATGAAAGGACAAGGTTAACTCACAGTTTCGGAGTTAGTGTTGGTGTTTCATGTGCCACATGATGAATAACAACATGAGAGGCCCCTATTCTTCTGAAATATAATTGGCTTTTCTTTAGAGAACGGCGTAGAGGAACACAAAAAACCGGGGTAACATTCAGGTCACGCTCAGACAGATTGACTTCCTGGTGCCTCTTTCAAACCTTATCTTCCTCCTTCTCCTCTCTTGGAAATGCAAATGGTTCACCCCAACTTTCCTTCTGACAGCTGTGCTTTCCATGTGATCATTTGGTGACAATCCAGAGATTGCTAGCCCAGAGACCCTAAAGGCTGCTCTCTGATTCCACTTTCCTTCAGTCACGGTGATCTCCAGAACAGCCCCTTTGCTTCATCCACCTCACCAATGCCCCGTCACTGCCCCGTGGTTTCCTTCTGCCTCCTCCTGCATCCCTGCTGAGGAGGGGAGAGCCTGCTCAGCCAGACACAGAGCCACTTCTGAATCAACCCTCGTGGCTCCCTTCCCACCAGCCCCAAATCTTACTTTATTTTGTGCACTGCTCACAGGTTCATCTCTCTCCTCCCTCTCTCCTGGATTCTGCTGTGTCCTGCAAAAGTGGCCATTGTTTTGCTCCTTTCCTGGACAGTTCAGCTGCTCTTGTTCTTTGATTCATTCCTTTAGGGTTAGATGTTTTCTTCTCAGCAATTCCTCCTGTAAACTGGAATCACATGTCCCACAAATGATCCTGTCTCTAATTAAGAGATCTTTTATGTCTCTAACGTACATGTGCATGCCAGAATTTTCCACCACACAATGCAAGCATCTATCCACTTCTCTGCTTCTTGCTTTTGGGATTTAGAGAAAAGTATCCCTCTGCTACCTCCTGTACGTTTTCCTCAAATATTTTTCCCAGCTGTTTCAAGGTTTCTGTATTCATTCTTGGCAATTTTATTCCACTCTTTCATTTTGTCGGGTGAAAGCGTAAGAAAGCTCTACCTTCATCTTGTCATTTTAATCCCCTTTGTCAGGCTCCTGCACAGACACAGCTCTTCCACATGGGCCTGAAATCTTGTTCCGTCAGTTTGGCATTCTGAGGGGTCTGGTTCCTTGCAGGGGGTTACTCTGCCCACTTCTAGGTGCTGCTAATCAGATTTTTTTTCTCTCTGTGGATCTCTGAGCCTGCCTGATGCTAACCATGCTTCCATGCACATCATGCTAGGTAAATAACATGAGGGTTCCATATTTTTGTAGCAAACTTAATTTAATATGGGTATTCAGAGAGCTTTAATACTCATGACATGTGGGTATCTCAGATGGGCAGGACGAAAGTAAAATCTCAGCATTTCAAACTATACTCCACTTTCTAAGTTCCAGTTGGGCTCCCACAGTCGCTGTGACAGGAGTTTGCTCTCCCAAGTTTGGCAGACACTTGCAAATTGCCTCACCTCCATTCCGCCTAAGTAGTGAATGTCTTTTCCTAGATTTGTAACAGCCATGTTTAGGAAAACCACAACATTCTCTGATGGCAAGTGTCCTACGAAGAAGTGATGGTGTCAGTCAGTCCCAACTGCAGATAAACATTCTAGCTTGAAAAATTCTGGAGGCAATGCTTGACCCTAACAAACCTGCCAGAACAACTTCTCCCTTCTGCAGCACAGTCCTTGACTCTGCAGCAGACAAAACCTTCTCTCCACTAATTCCTGCCTCTAAGAGTTTCCAAGCTCCATAAGCTGAAGGAAAGTTACGTTTGAACCACCTACATCAGCTCAGATAAATGGTCAGAGGCTGTGCTCTAGGAAGACGCTCAACCCCACAGGAGCAGAGCACCCTGTGTTCTTGATGCTGGGAGGGGCCTTGGAGGGTGGGAGCTCCTCACTGTCCCAGGCTGAGAAGCTCCACTGAGTCTCCAGCACAGATGCACCTGAGGCATCTTGGTGCTCTCTGACCCTGCTCCCTCAACTCGAGGCTGGAGGAGGCCAGAAAGGATTCCCAGGACAGGCGGTGTGTCCAGGGGGCTGTCACACCCAGAGAGGCACAGCACCCCCAGGTCACCAGCACAACAGGATACACTTCAGAGGAGTAAAAACTTCAGAGGAGTAAAAACTCCTTTAAAGTGCTTTATCAGACAGAGTGGAAATTCTGCAAATGAGGATATCAGAATTTAAATTGTTCTGCAAGGTCACTGTATGCTCCATTGGGCCACAAGTACCACCAAGGCATGCCACCAAATGACACTGACATCCAGGAGGGACAAGTGCTGCCATTCAGTCTGCGGCTGCCCCTCTTGGAAGCCTCAGTGAGACCAAATTTGAAGAGCTGAGTTCTAAGATTTGGGACCGGTGCAGGCTTTTCTTTTTGCAAATGTAATTTTAAGGCTTGATTTAATTGTTGCTAAAAATAAGGTAATAGAAGGGTTCCGGTCTTGCACTATAATGAACTGCAGGCTCAATTGTTTGAAGAAGGAAAATTGCATTGATGAGACTGGATCAAAGACAAACAAAAAAATCAGTTATTTCCTCTTCAGGGTAAGAAATTTGGGAGGCTCACGCTTTTTCAAGCAGCCCTTACTGTGGTTTAGAGGCAGAAAGATCTTGTAGTCAGATTTGATTTATTAACAAAACAACAAGAAAAAAAGAGAAGTGGGCACATGAAGACTCCAGTGTCAGAGAAGACTCAAAGAAAACCAAATGTAGCAGTTCCTATTACAAAGTGGAACATGTGCCCAAGCTTGCTTTGTTTCAGAAACGAGCTGCAATGCAGACAAGAGAATGGCATTTGTAACAGCTACAACTGCCTGCCATCCCCAGGCAGCAAACCTCCTGCTAAACTTCAGAGGCACCACCATTTTTAATTCGTTGCCAACATATACACTTGTCATGACTGCTGGGATGCGACACAATCCAAACAGCAAGCAGTTTTAATCCAGGGAATACTCAGAGCAAGTTATGTCAGTCCCTGTGCTTAATTTCAGAGTCTGAGAACAATACCTTGCATAGCCATTACAATTAAATCTACAGTTAAAATACAGTTAAAATTAGTCTTTCATGCCATTTTTAATGATTGTCTGTTGTAGCCAGTCTAGTAAATCTGAATTTTGTGGACGCACTATTTCCTTGTCCAATAATACTGAAATTAAACAAGAGCAGAGAGGCCAGGTAGTTGCTTGAATGCAGGTTGTACAAAAGCAGTTTTATAGATGCATCAACCAGTTCAGGAACCCTAAACTCGCCTGTGATTTGTGAAGCTCCTCCAAAGACAGCTGAGTGGTAACATGGTATTGACTGATGATGTCAGGCTGCTAAACCATATCTAGAAAAGGGAGAACAAAATGCTGCACTTTCTTTAAAATACTATCCTATAAGCAGTATTTGTAGGAGTGCTGCATGAAGTGATGACTTTAGGGCAGTCTGTGTGCCTGTGACCAGCAGCTCCCCATTTACACCAAAAACATGTCCTTAAACTTTGTGTGTACTCTGGAATTTTCATAGGGCAGAAGCAGTTCTCTCTCATAAAAAAACAACAACAAATTAAAAACCTTCAACAAAATATAAGAATCATATCTAGAGTATCTTCCATATATTCCGCCTTCTCCTAGTCTGCCATCCATCTCAAGAATTGCTACAATCCCCTGACAGACACACTGGGCTGGAAGTGCCTGAAGTCTTTGAAAATGTGACAAGGGAGACAATGACCTCAGAACTGGTGAGGTTTTACTCAGCATCTGAGCTGGGTTTCTTAAAAGCCAGTGTCCCCCATTTCAGGCCACCTGAAAGCAGAGAAGTGACAGGAAAAGGCGAATGGCCTCACACTGACAGAGGGCAGGGTTAGATGGGATATGGAGAAGAAAATCTTCCCTGTGAGGGTGGTGGGGCCCTGGCACATGACTTATACCAAAATCCTCAAGAAAGATCATGACTTGCCCAAAATACTCTAAATTAACATCACTCCTATTCTACCTTTCTCCTGGTTACCCAGAAACTTTAAGTATCCTCTTATGCTGTTTCTGGCGAGATCTTTTTGTTCCTTAAAATCTTAAAATAAAATTTCTTTTTTTCCAGTGTTTGATAGAGCTTTTTCTCACAGGACCTCCTGCACAGGAATCCTGTGCAGAGACAAAGAGCCACATACTGAAAACCACTGCTGTGTTTAACTAAAGCTGTCGGCGCTTTTTAAAACCCATCAGGAACAGGACTGAATTCTAAGGAACATACACTCATCTTGTGATCATTTTTCAGCTGGAGATTGAATCAGCCAGCTGACTGTGCAAATGAAGATTTTCTTTAGAGAAGAAAAAGGTTATAGTTAAAGCACAAGGTTCTCAGAATTTAAAAGATGCCAAAGGGAAGGCTGCCCTCTGCTCAGGAAAAGTGAACTGAACTTGCCTATGGCAGCAAATCTGAATAATACAGTCAGCACTGAAAGTTCACCCCAAATATTTTAAGTTTGGTAATACTCTGAGGAACAGATAATGACAGTAAGAGGCAACCAGGCTCTCCCACAATTAACTTCCCTTGTTTTACTACTCTCAGTTCAGCTGGAGAAAGTCAATACCTTTACAATTATCTAACTTTAGGATATGTATTGATCTTTATGTTACATACTGTATTTCTACCCCAGCACATTCCTTCTCTGGGAAAAAAAAAAAAGAAAAAAGGATTATCAGTCGTTTCCTGTGGGCTGGAAAGAAATCCAGCTTGAAAGGCTCACAAGAGCAATTTAATATTGGAGCAACTGCACTGTCCATTCTCTGTATTCATTGCTCACCAGCTGAGTGAAGATCACTTGTGTACAAGGGCATCTGCTTTTCACAGGTGGGTCTGACGAGCCCAAATTATTCCATTTATTGTGGAATTACAAAGAAAATTGCAGCTGAGAGAAAAAAAAAAAATCACACACAACCAAACCTCTTTCTTCACCTGAACACACCCAAATTAACTCTCAAGCAATTTAACAAGCATGGGGCCAGCCTTTCCTCTCAGCTATTGTTTATTGTACACACTGATAATGTTCTGACTACAAATTTATTTTAATTATTTGCGACAGTATTATTGGGCATTACCTGATTTTATTGTTAACTGGGTTTCTTCCTCAAAAAATGAACTTCAGCCTCCAGAGACTTTAACCTTAACAAGATTTCACACATTAGAGTTCTTGGAATAGACCACTTCCTTAAAAATACATGAGGACCAAATTTTAGGAGATTTTAATTTAGTTTCTGCTCTTGCAATTTATTCTGAGGTCTAGTCCTAAAGAGATACATGTATTGCTAGACTTAGATATGTCAGAGGTAGCAGTAATAACTCACTGTTTTCTTAGTAAGAACAACCACCTCTTAACCAGACTGATATTTTTTCTTTCTTTCCATTTTAAAAAAGAAGTTTCTTATGATGAGATATTCATGTTTTAAATTCGGTGTAAAATATATGGACACACAGATCTCAGCTTTTCAACACTGCTGGCACTAACTAAAGATATAAACCAAGACAAAAATCATCACACTGGTAACATTTCCTCAGTAGAAGTCATCCCTCTAGATAATTATTAAAGGCATCAAAACTCCTGACCCCAAGTACCTTATTCCAGGTGTTGCAAAGATAAGTGGCCTTCACAGCTAACATACACAAGTTGGTTTGGACCAAGCTGTGAGAGGAATCAAACCAGAGAGTCTCTGAGGGCCCTTAGAGAAACTATGGCAACTCTCACACACCAGTGGCCCCCCAAGACCGACATTTCAGCTCATCTCAGCTGCCTCAGAGCTGACAGAAAAGATGTACAATCCCTGAAGTTAAAAGGTCTGCCACATACAGGGCTCTGCCCTCAGACACAGGCAATCCAAACCACTTTACATATTTATACACATGTATGCATGAACACACTGGTTTTTATGCAAAACAAAATAATACCATTCTGTGCCAGGATTCCTGGGCAGCTTTTTCATGTGCTTGATGTAATCCACAGTTGGGCCATGCAGGCTCCAGATCAGCATGATGGATTCCTCAGCCAAATGGTAATTTACAGTAGTCATTTCCAGAAATAGGACACTGATGTAATGGTTACACAAGTCTTTGCCTGTGTTCATTAATACCTCTGGTGTTCTGGGGTGCACAGTGTGGTGCTTGTGTCCAGCTACCGTTTTTATCTACAGCATTTGGAGTGACAGCAAAGAGAGAAAACAGGCATGCTCTGCCTTTATTGCAGAGGCACAGATGATGGGAGGAGAGGGCATAACCAGATTCAATAAATAAATACACAAATCTGCATGCTGTTGATTCCCCCACACTTATTACTGTGCGTTCTACCACAAATATTCTCTTTGATGCTTACAAGAAAGATGAGCTACAAAGGCTGCAAGAATACTTAAGCCCATTACTGTCTTAATTATAAACTTGTCTGTCTACAAATGAAAAATAATGTCTTTTTGTAGGCCCATGCCAAACTCCTATGGCTATGAAGTGAGCATTCCATGATTTGTCATTTGTCACAAGCAGCATTTTATATTGAGCCCTGAATAAACCCTGAATGTGAACACCTGCAACATTAACAACTGTGCCCAACATGCATTCAGAAAGGCTTTTGGAATGTGTTTTAGTTATACATGTGACCTAAAACAATCCAGAGAACACACTGATAGCCTCTAGAAAACGGTCTTTATATAAAAACCTGTGACTACAGTCATGGAGAAGGGATCCTGATGACCCCAGCTGCCTCTACTGCATTGACAGAGAAATAAGGAAGTACATTGGAAGAGTTTAATTCACTGAATGTAAGATAATGGACACCACTGCAGAACACAAACCAAAAGCACTAAGGACAAGCAATGGCATAAACTGTACACAGTGCAAATATTGCAGCTATTTCTCAAGAGCTAAGCAAGACAAAATGCATTGTGGTACTCAGCTGTTCCTACTTTCCCTGCTTACATTAACACTTATTTTTTATAGTTAAACACTTTTGAATACATACTTTCATTTTTTAATACTAAGCAATTGCTTTATATATATACATATATACATTTATATATATTTAATTCTGGTAGTAAACTTGGGCTTACTGTTCTTTCTGCTTTATTTAAACAAATATTGCATTGACATTTTCTTACAATGCCTTTGCTCCTATAGACAGGGGTCAATGCACAAACAGGATCCTCTCTGCCCTAGATTTACACCTTCATGCTTTGCACCAGCTTCTACTTTGCAACTCAGTTGTTTGTTCTTTATTTTTAATCTTACCTTAAGCTTCAGAAGACCTGCATGATTCCTGCAGACAGTGGGATAGAAAACTTCTGCTTGGTGACTTTCATCATACATTTTGAATGATGGTTCAGATGAGTAAGAGTTTTTCCAGTGTTAAAATAATTTCTGCTGTAAATTTTACACTCCTGACAGGGTGACTACATCCAGGCTGATATGCTACAAAAATAATAAAAATAACAACTTTCACTACCCAGAACAGGCAAACATGTATCAACTGAAGCAGTAAATGTCTGTAAGGGTTTTCTTGTCTCTCCTTTTGTAACTCTGGGGCAGGATATCAATATTAGCTGTAAGAAAAAGGCTGCTTGCACACTGCATTTAGATCTTGAACACACAAAAAGGTATGTAGACCAGTGAGAGTATAGAAGTCAGAATTTTGCAAAAACAACCATTTTTTTTTAAACTGAATCCTATGTCAGAGTGGTAAGCAGGGAGGAACAAGACATTTTTTGTGCACAAGCTTTTAAGTTTGCAAGGGCAGCGACTCTCAAACAATCCCCCAGACAAAAATTTTGGGTTTTTTGTGTCCTTAACTTGCTGCTCCTCTCTCTTAATCCACGAGCTTCACAATGGCACTGCACGAAGCAGTGCTCTTTGTTGGGACACTGTAATGGGATTTCTTAGAGAACATGGACATGACGTGTTATGGAATGAAGGTTGAGCCATCCCAAACTAGGCCTCAGTTTTGGGCCTGCTGGGCCTCAGTTTTGGGCCTGTGTAGAAGTAGACAAGCCTGAGGCACAGTTAGAATTTAGGTTAAGGTGTGTGTATGGATTAGATAGGATAGTTAGAGTAGAATTATGGTAGCTACCTTAAACTGAGATTGTTTGCATTCTTTTTCACACTGAATGCCAATTAGAAATCACCTGCAATTGTAAATTATTTGAAGCTGTATAGAACCGGCCATTTCTGGAATAAAGAGGGGAATGTATGATTTCACCATATTGGTCGTGTTCTGCATTGCTCTGTCCAGCTTCCATGTGGTCAATAGAGACCCTGGTTTCAGGACACTGCTGTGCCAACAGGGAAAGCAGCAGCTCTCCAGCTCTCCTGCACAGGCTGGGGGAGCAGAGCAGTCCCTGCCCTGGGACAGGGGACAGCAGCAGTGCCCTGAGCTGTGCCCTGTGTGCATTTCAGCCCTGCGGAGGGACCCGCGCCGGCTCTTTGGCTTACACGTCACATAGCCTGGAAAATAACAGAGCCCACCTGACCCTGAACTGGCCGCTGTAGGGGCCACATCACGGCCTCTCCAGCCTCTCGTGGAACATTTATCACCAGGTTTTTCTGGCAGGCAGAGAAACCACGGCACAGGCTGAGGGGGCACCTCACTTGGTAATTGCACGGGCTGTAAACTCACACCGGAGACTCCCTCAGGACAACTTGTCCTGTGCCCAGGAGGCCGGAGATGGAATCCACACTGCAAATTTAAATCTAAGATGAAACTCCTCAGTGGCTGCAGAATTGTCACTCTCCCTCAGCAGCCAAGGGCTCCTCACACAGCTCAGCTCGGCACAAGCCCATCCTGCACCTGGTGCTCCACGAGGGACCCGTGGTGGATGTGCCAGCCTGGCCCTGGGTGAGCCACACCTCACAGAGGCAGGAATTCCTCCTGCCCTGCTCACACAGCGCTTGCAGATACCCCAAAGACTCCTCCAGCAGTATTTGAGCAGCTTGACAATTCCACCTTTAGTGGTTATTACAGTGCAAGTTTTACCTGTAAAAATGCTTGTTGCACACTGGGTAAATACGTAAATAACTCTGCTCTGTATCTTTAATAAAATTAAATGTGTTTTTGTATTTATATTTAATACAACATATGAAATACTAAATGTAATGTCGTCCTGGTTTTTCTGAGTTTTTCTAAGCCTTCTGCATTGTACATAAGATGGAGTCAGTTCTTTAGTTTCTGCACAATATTAGGAGCAGATTTTTCAGGTTCTCACACCTTGGAACATAAACAAACCTTCTTGTTTTTGTTCACTGTCTTTTGTTGACATATTTCTAGCCTGAAAATAATGATGGTTGACAGCTGGTCTGGCCAGTGAGGGGGTAGTACCCCCAGAAGCCAATCCACAACCAGACCCACAAATGTATAAAAATGAAAGAAATAAACAGGTTCGCCCTCTTTTTGGGGAGCAGCTCTGGACTGCAGACCTCTCGCCTCTGCCTTGTTATTCTGTGTGTTGATTCCACAATGTAACTGTACCCATGTGCAAGACACAAACTCACAGCTTTCTACAGCAACACATATGCTCTTGGACTCAGCCTGCAGTTTCTATAGGGGCAGGGTGATTAATTTCAATCCATACTTCTAAACACGTGTCTCAGAGCATTAAAGTATACTTTAATTACTGTGCCAAGCAGATGAGCACATAATAGCAGCTATCATTTCAGAACTTTACAGACGTGGTTCACTATTTGAAAAAACCCCTCTCAGATGAACATTTGCTTTACAAAAGCAGCAGACTCTTGATCTTCTCGATGTTGCTTTATTTTAAAATCAAATCATAATTTCATGATACCCAGTATTGTTCTTAAAGCCTTGGGTTCTGCAGTTATGCAATTACAAGACACCTAACAATTTTTAGGACTAAGTATATCTCTAACCCTTGTGTTTTATGCTTAAAGCCTGTATCTCAGCAGCTCAAAAACCGCTCCGCAAAGAAACTCTACAGTGCTTTAACACCTTCTAGCATTTAAACTATGGCATGATTTTCTAATCCAAGCTAATATTTTTCTATATTAATACCTGAAATTAGTAACACCACACTATTAACCCAGGAATCTGCTGTGAAGGCCAAGGCCAGCCAACAGCATCAGCTCCTGGCACTGCTTCCTGCTGATGGTCAGCAAAAATACCCACACCCCTTAAGGGGGTTGGACAAGAGTGATGCTGAGCTGAGCAATGCTGCAGTGTAGGCAGAATGAGCAGGACCCCCACAACGACCACCAGCCCTGTGGGAAGGGCTAAGGGACCTGAGCAGGCTTTGGTGACAACCAAAGGGAGGCTGGGAGAAATCAGAGCCAGGTTATTCCCAGTGGGGTGTGGTGGGAGAACAAGGGACAACTGACAGAGTTTGAAATACAAAAGATTCAGGTCAGAAAAAATGGAAAACCTTCCTGCCATGAAGTCAGTCAAGCAGTGGAAGGGCTGCACAGAGAGGCTGTGCAGTCTCCATGCTTGGAGGCTTTCACAACCTGACTGAACAAAACCTTAAATGACCTGGTCTCAGCTGGCCCAGCTTTGAGCAGGAGGCTGGACTGGATGACTCCCAAGGTCCTTCCACTCTGAAGGATGAACCCATGACTACCCTGTGCTGCTGACCATTGCTGCCTCTGGAATGTTCTCTGGAGCTCATCTCTTCTCAAAAGATTTTATTTGCTCTGTTCATTTCTCAGAGGCCCTGCCCTTCAAGCCCTGGAAAAGTGTCATATCTGACACCCATGGGACTTTTTTCCCTCTAAGAGCCAAGAGATTCAGACAATTGAACCCCAAAGTATTTTTGCAAATACCCTATAGTTCACAGGTTGGTTTTGAACTTAATTGTTCCTATACAATGAGTAACAACACACACAAATACAAATAGCATTTAACATGCACAACAGAGGAGTGAAATATCTGTTTAGATGTTTTCCTCATCATGAACAAAATCCAATTTAGTTTAGGAGATTTTCCCCCTATCTTTTAAAAAATACTATTTCATATCTCACCTTGACATATCTTTTCTCACTGTGGTCAAAACCACTGCTGAAACTGTTGGTATAAATGTATTGCCATTACTTTCCTCCCACATATGTTCTACATTTTCAGCTGCCAAAGCATAGTGCAGAGATCAGGAAGAGCCCTATGGCAGCTGCCATGCACAATAGAAACCCAGAGCCCACTGGCAGCCTGGCCCATAAAGCAGATTTACACACATGAACCTGTTTTTATGGCTACTGGAATGCTCAGCATAACACCACCAATACAATCATACACAAGGGAACTAAGAAGCAGTGGTGTTGAGCTACCTAGAACCCAAACTATCTGATGTTTGAAAATGCTCCTTAGGCTCTTACATGAGGTTCTGGGGACATTTTGGTACATAGACTTTACTGCTCAAGTCTGAAAATAGGACAGAAAGAACTCACAAGTCTTACAAGTAGTTTGAAATACACAGCCATAACAGGTGATCCCCAAAGCAACTCACACACAGTTATCACAAACCTACCATACTCTCATTGGAAAGCCACCTTCTTAAAGCAACTGCTTTAGTTCCTTGCTTCTGCTTAATTTCTTTGTCTTGTCCAGCTGGGCCCTAACTCCATTTTGCCAATGTGTGTAATTTCCCCTTAGAATATATCAAATGGACAAATCAGGTTCCAGCTTTTGAAACCAAGATATTACTGAGCTCCATAAGCTATTAAGGGGTTTCAAATTATGGCAAACAAATCCCTCAAGGCTCACTTAAAAAAAAATATAAAAACACAGGTCTAAGCTTGCCAGACTGTCTGCCTCTCACATTCACAGAAACCCGCCTCAGAAGAAAAAAAAAAATCTTTATTATGTATGAGGTACAGACCATCTGCGATGGGCTTTGAGAGCCAACTTAAAAGTGGGGGGGAGGAGAGTGTTCCCAACTGCATTCACAGTCAGTGAAGAGCTTGAGACTCAGCAGCTGTCTGTGAGCAGGGAAGAGGTGCTGGGTCAGGATGAATGAGGCTGCACAAGACCTGCCAGGGTCAAGGATGGAAAGGCACATTGTTTCACACAAACTGTGTGTAGAGGCATATGGAAAACAGCAGCAAGAACCAAGAAAACCTCGTGGAGACAGTAAGATCATCCGATAAACAAGGTATTCTAGGAGTGCTGCTTCCCTGTCACTGTGGAAAATTACGGGATAATAATATTATTCCTGTGGTTGTAATAAAGACCACTGAACGCCTCCTGCCATGGGGAGTAAGAATGGCAAGAGCAGTAAACTGGTAGCAGCAAAGAATATGGGAAAGCTTTCTTTTTTACCCTTTCTTTTAGAGAATTATACACATCTTTCCATATCAGTCTTCAAAATTTTCGTAATTCTTTTGACACCTCTTCTCACTACTCCACTACACATATCTGTATTAGCCATTTACTGTTATACCATACAGCTCAATAATGTTTCATTTCTGGAAAGGAAAAGATGACTTTTTAAAAAAAATTAACCACTGAAACTAGAGTTAGATTTAGCCCTCCCAACCCCAAAAAAACCCCAAATCCCACGAGAACATTTTCTAACATCTAGCAGATTGCTACGCCTTTGTGTGTTTGCAGCTCAACAAACAGGATAGTTCCTTTGGCTGCAAATGAACTGTGACCAGACAAATATGAGTAAACGCTCACAAGTGACTGTTGCTGATTCCTTCAGGAAGCAAATCTATTTTACATCTCTACTCAAGCCAGAATCATCACAAGTATTAAATATTTGTCCTGTTTCATAAAATTTTGCTGGCTTTTTAAACACTACAGATTAAACCCCGCATTCACTGATACCCCTAGCTAAAACTCACTCATGCCTGGAATGTGAGTGTGTGATCCTGGGAATACTTACCAATGGTGGAAGGGGCACTGGTGCATCTCCTGTCACACATTGAGCTCCCTTTTCCCAGCTGTCTGCTCCACCTGGCTGCTGGGGATGGGGCTCTCCACGCTGACTCCGCGGGCTCAGGTCTCTGCAGCGAGCGACGCCCTTCCAGGGGCCAGGGCTGGACCTGTGGTTTTGCAAGGAGGCAGCTCAGGTGCAGGTTCTGCTGAGGAAGCACCAATCCCCAGGGAAAGGGTGGGGTGGGGAGTTTGGGGCAGCAGCAACTCAAAGCAGTTTCAGGAGGCTTGCCAGAGGTTGTCTGCCTCTGAGCAGCCCAGCTTTGCTCCTGCACAGAGCCCGCACATGCCGGGGCCTTCAGCGACATCTGCACCTGCACAGAAGGCTCAGGACTGCCAAAAACAGGCACCTTCCATATGGGCATGAGGACACGGCTTCCACTTTGCTCAAGCACTACAAGACTGGGGGAAACAGTGCAGGAGTGCTACTTGAATTTGCCCATTTATTTAAAATAGGGTCGATTTTGCATACCTGTGCCAATATCTGTAGTAGATTTACTGGCTGTGTCCCTGCAACTCCACACTGGTTTGCATACACTAATCATCAATTCATATGAGCCCTTGCTATGAGAATGCCTTTTTACCCACCTATCTAGGAATATGGTTATGCCTAAGCAGGGAATTTTAAGTTGTTTCCCAGACTGTTCCTGAATCCAACTGCAACCTGTTTATTTTGACCTCAGTTCTTAGAAACTGTTGATGCCACGGTAGAAATATGCTGTGTGTTCCAACAGGCAACAAACAGTCCTAATGAGAGCACACTCCATCTGTGCTGCCAGCGCACACAGCCTCAGCCTATAGCTCGGATACGCTGCAGCTGAGCGTGCAGGGACGAGCTCACGCTGCAAGGGACACCCTGGCACGGCACAGCTCCCCCAGACAGGCCTCTGGGAGAGTCCTGAGGCAGCCAGGGAAGGCACCAGCAGCATTTGAGTTGTCCCCTCCCTCTTCTGAGCTTGCAGAGTACAAGGTTTTTTAGATGTTTCAAAACTACAAAGTAAAGAAAGCTGACTTAAAAACTGCCCAGTGCTCTCAAGAGGTAGGAGTGCAGAGCATATGGCACTATTTACAGCCGGCTTGCACACTGAATTCGAGGGAATTTTCCATCAGCCTCGTACTCTGCAAAAGGTACATTACACAAAAATGCATGTGGGGATCCTTTAATTTCTCTTGCATCTTCTCTTATAAGATGCAGCTGGGGAGCAACACCCACTGGTATTGGTAGCATGAAAGGGCGATCCTTTCCTGTTACCGAGGTCTGGTACAAATTACCACGGATTTAGAGGCACTATATAAAAGACAGTGCTGATTTGTTTCTAAATTTGTATCTTGATTAAACTGTCAGGCTACAGCACAAATGCAGAGCTCACCTGACTTTAAAATCCTACAACAATAAATTATCCAAGAAGTGCAATACAATTTGAAAATGCTTATAAATGAACCAATGCTATGCTTTATGTTTAGGTTTTACATCTTGGTCGTGCCAAATCAAATGGAATAGAAGCAGCACTTTATATTCAAACTGTAAACTCAGTGTGTTCCAAATAAAACTGTACAGGAGGGGAGGCTATAAAGCAGGATTTTAAAAACCACCAAGCTGACCAACAGAATAGTAACTGTATTATTATTTTCAGAATTATTTTTTAACTGTTTTGGTAGACAAAAAAAAACCAAATATAAACGTCCAAAACTCCTCAGGAACTTGCATGCAAATTGGTCAGATCAGAGTTTTTCAGCATTTACCCCTGTAAATAGAACAGAATTTGGTCTCATCTGTTAAAGTGAAGTCATTTACTCCAGAATAACTTCAATGATACTGAATATATTTTAACTATCCAGAATTTCAACATTTGGATTAGTGCTGTAAACACACACAGACATTGTGGTCTAATGAAAGAAAAAGTCAACACAAATATGGTGCAGCAGAAGTGAGATCAGCCATGCAGAACTTCCAAAAAGTATCTTAGGAATTAAACTACTGTTACTAAAGCTACTGTTATTGAACTATGGCTGTTAGAACTTTCAGTTTATTGAACCATTCTGTATAATGCAAATATTAGAAAACAGAATAGATCAGTTTTCCATCATGATTAAAAGCCATTGCTGTTCCTAAAGCTTTTGCTTTCTAAACTGATGTTCTTGTATGTTTGAACACAATTTTTCTATTTGCTTTTACATGGTACCCATGTAAGAAAAGAGCTATTCTAAATTAATTAATCAACACACACCCTTCCAGAGAGGAAATATATGATAAAAGTATTACATAGTGAAGTTCAGGCATATTTTTATTCTCTCAAAAGAGGGTAATTGATCCTCCCCTCTCCCCAGTTTCAAATGTGGAACTTGGCTGCTATGGGTTCTTTCCCACACAAATCAAGCCCTAGTTCTTTTGAATTGAAACAATATGGGATGATTATTGTGGGAAATTTTTTTACTGTTACTGTAATTTAAAACTTTCTGTACCCAATTTTGCATTTTCTATAAATCAAAAACCCATTTCACTTAGGGCTACAATTAAACAGAGGAAATCAAAGACTAACTTCTAAGCAAGTCTTGCTATTAATCATAGGACAAACTAGTAGTACAACTACTTTTACTGCAGTTCCTTTCTGCCTGAGAATTACATTTTCATCTGAAGCTCGAGCTCTTTAGAGGAGACTGTGCCACAGATGAGACAAATTAAACAGAGGTACAGTGAACAGGAGAACACCATGTGCTCTTGAAGATGAGCCTGCCCAGCAGCCCAGCACCAGCACAGGGTTACTGCAGACACAACTCGGGCTCTGAGGCTGCCATTCCAGAAGCTACCATGCCTCTTCCTTCACCAGGAGCAGCCACGGAGACATTTCTGTTCTTTTACATATCTGAACTGAAATCAGCACCTTTCTCCTTTTGAAAGAAAAATTTACTAAAGCGGTGCATTTCAATGCTGAAGTTAATACTGAAAAGAGGACACACAAATGCAAAACTAAAATCAGAGCTCAAAATGAAACTGTGTGGAGTATGGAAATGTAGGACTTCTGTTTTTTCGAACTGGAAACCAAATTATATATTTTTATTTTCTAAAAAGAAAAAAATGCATATTGATCGCTAGACAAAATAAAACATGAATTCTCAAATCAACAGAAACATGTTTCACCCAGCTGTCTTTATTTTTTTTTTTCTCTGTCTCTGTTTCTCAAAGAAAAAAAATTATGTCATTTCTTTTTTTCATATATTTTAGGGAGAGGTTTAATGTCTCATGGTGTTAAGTCTTTGCAAAACTCCTACAGAGGTACAAGTCATACAAGTCATCACATTATTTGCAGCAGTACAGCTACAATAAGTGATACTAGTAACTTATTCATAAAATATATGGTCACAACAAAAATTGGCTTCCAGTTAAATAGTCTGCAATGTGTATGTTCCATGCTAAAGAGAAGCCTTTTACTGATTGCAAAGTAGAATTCAAATGTATCTTGTAAAAAACTCCACTTTTTAAAATCAGACACAAAGAAAACAGCTGTGAAGAGTTTGAGGTGTTATTGGAAGGGCTTCCTACACAAACCAAACAAAACCTTCCCAACACGGACTCACTACTCTAATAATGTGATTCAACAAAACATGGATGGAAACAGTTTCACCTCTGAGCAGAACTAGACTTCAAAAGTAAATTACTTAGTGAGGCTATAGATTGAAACATTGTTTTACCATTGATTTTCTTCCTAACTAAGATCTCTCACATAGTTGCAACTTTCATTATCTCTGACAATGAACTCGTGCAGCAATCAACACATCTGTTTCCCAAAAAGTGCAAAAAGTGCACTGAAACCGTGTCAGCCTGGCTGTGGCACAGGAGCCTTCAGGCCTTTGCTTCAGGCTGCTGAAACCTGCTTGTCCCTTTGAGCACAGCTTTCACCCAGGACAAGGAGCTTCCTCTGCCTTCCTCTGCTCCGCACATCGGTCAAAGGCAGGCACTGACTACACGAGAGGTACACACGCAAAACAATGCCTGCAAACACAGCTTTTCCTACCAGGAATGTTGGAAAGACTGGATGTCAATTGACCCAAAGGGTAAAGAAAGAGTGGGGGAAACCAAAAAAATCAAAACTAGAAGTTTGGAAGTCTTATGCAATGAACATGAGCAAAACCTGGAGCACTCACTTCATGTAGACAGCTACAAACCTTGCCCAACTCCACTGGAACATCGACACCTTCCCTTTTTCTGCTTAGGTTTATCACATTAATTTCTCCCATTTGATTTCAACTGATACTGCAAACAAGGGAGGGGAGCTGCCTGCCCTGGCCAGTTTACACTGCTCTGGTGCTCAGGACATCCATGTGCAGCTGCACCTGGAAGTGGGAATGAGTGCCAGGACCCCCAGTTACCAAAACCATTCCTGAGGCAGCTGGAGACACCACAATGAACACCAGCACCACAACTCGGGGGCCCAGCAGCACTCACCTGAAGATTTTCAGAGCCATTAATAATCAGACTATAAAGCTGCCAAACTGGGCAGAGGAATAATAGGAAACATTTCAGAGCAGTCTGGCTGCAGGACTCCTGTATTCCTGCCTTTAGCTCACAGTACTGGTTTGCCAGTCAGCACCAAGCAGCTGTGGATGAGGGGAGAGGGGATGTGGTGAGAGGACAGGGAGAGGACACAGAGAGGCCCACTCTGGGACTAAATTTGGGTGCACAGATCAGTCCTGTGCACAAGCACCTGCAGGATTTCGTTTCCACTGGCACATTTATTAAAAATGCAGGGAAAAACTAAACCCCAACAGCTTTTCCGGTGTTTCTGAAACACCCTGGCCCGCTGGAGCCCTCCACACGGTGGAACCAGCGTGGCTCTGTGCACTCAGCTGCTCCCTGTTGTTGCTCCCAAAACTCAATTACATTTAAGCAGTAAGATAAAAAGAATAGAGTTGTCAGAGTGAAAAAAGAAAAAAAAAAAGAGCCAGCAAACAAAACATGCAAAATATGCTTGTGTCTTTATTTTTAAAAGTTGCCTCCCAGCTTTCTGTTTTGCAGGGAGCACATAAAATGTTATGATTTGTAAGTTCTAGTTTTCATGGTCATAGTTTAGTATTCTGTAAAGGTTTGTGGGAATTGTTTTGTTTCTTGGATTTTTTTATGCAATGATCCACCTAACCTCCCCCTATAACCTTGAAATGCTATCAACATACCAGATTTTATTTACTTGCCCAGCAGAATCCTAAACTGGAAGGATAAGAGACCAGGCAACTTCACAACAGCTTTCTCCCAAGCTGTTCTGATCTGAGCTGGACTTTGACTTTGGGTATACTGATGCAGATGCTGAATGGGTTAGTCTCTCCTATAATTTATCAATGCATAAAACAGAATGATACAAGAAACCTCATGGCAAGCAATACATAACCTTTCCCCTTTGGTAAGAAATTCTAGTGAATTCTGGGAAGCAAGGCCTCCCAAAGCTATGAGAAAAAGCCTCCATTCAAAGGCAATCTGGGGTGTAGCTAGAACAGCAGCTATACCCCAGATCCAGGCTATGAGATACCCCTCATGCAAGGACAGTGCTGGGAGCCCTCAAATCCTGCAGGCTCTGCATTCTGAGCAATTCTCCCTTCCCAGATCCGTGTTCTGTGCTGTGTGTTTGCTGTATGTGGTTTATCCACACATCAGCTGCTTCTCACAGCAGAAATCTCATGGGCAACACCAGATTTATCCCAAACTTGCAAGGGGAGGTGCTGAGGCAGGGAAAGAAGAGGAAACTTGAAGAGGCTCTTACTCTTATACCCAGGGCTGAGTGAAAAAGAATCTCCCAATTTCTCACTCTCACTTTTCCAGACAAGGGCACCACAATTCCTATTTCATCATGGCCTAATTTTTGGACAATAGCATATCTAAATGTATATTTTACAAATTAAAGGATATTATAAGGAAAGATAGAAGAATGACTAAATAAACTGGTATCAAAATAATCTGCAGTCCCAGAAGTGTTAGCTGCAGTGATTTTGATGGCACAATACAAATTATTCTTTGTACCCATTATTTCTTCCAGTGGCTTCTACAGTAGTAGCTCATGGTACATGACAGACAGAAAAAAGCTTGGGGCTATCTGAAGTGATTTGAGTGGGGCTTAAACTTTATCTAGGCCTTGAACTAGTCATCAGCATGAAGGTGGAATTCACTCATTTTATTTTTTTAATTGCCATTAGAAGCAATAACCACCTGATAGCCATTTTTGAAACATTTTTGTCCTGAGTGCTCAACAGAAATGCTCATACAGAGATGGAACAGAGGCTGCAAGTGCACTAGCAAAGTGGTTTTTCAGCTTGATCTCTTGGTGTTAATTGAATTTTAAGACTTTTCTATTTGTTCTTCTACCACTTGCAACCTTAAAACTAATATACACAGTAAAGGCCAGGCCTAGTTTTTCACAGATTAATGTTCAGGAGAGCTTGCAAGCACTTCCTGCTGAACTTGCAATTGCTCTTCCATTTAATGTTTTAGGTTAGATTGTATCTCAGGAGGAGCATAATGATGGCAAGAAAAGTTACAAAATTCAGGAAGTGGATACAGGTGCACTCACCCTCCTTTTCCATGTGAATTCCAACCCACCACCAGGCCTGTGTGGACTCTGGTGTGTTCAGCTCAGCAGGCATCAAAAGTTAAAAAGCTTGCAGCAATTATTTCAACAATGATGGAATTTTATTGCTTCTGTGTTCAGCCCAGAACCTTATATGGGTGCAAACCAGCCATATCCAACTGACACTGTAAAGAAATCTATTTTGGGAAGAGAATTATGCTCATACTTTAAGTTCCTTCCAACTTGATAAATCCGATTGCAAGATGTGGCCTGCAGTGACACGGACCAAAGGGGCCTGCACCAGCAAGGACACACACATGTGTGGTACCTTACAAAAACACGAAGGTCTCCTTGGAAAATTGTGCTTATTCTATGTTCATTCCTTATTCTATGTTCACTTGCACTCTGGCATGCTCCTTGTAACAGGTACAAGCACCTTCCACTTGTCTTTCCTCTCCCAAATCCGCCCTCTCCCTCAGGACTCCAGGCCTTATTCCCAACTGGCTGCACCTGCAATTCCTTAACAGATTTTAATTAATTAATTAAATAGAAATCCTTCATCTTCTTTTAAGCGACACTGCTGAGTTTTGATTCCTGAAAGCGTTTTGGGGAAAACAAAATGCAAGCACCAGATAGATATTTTTATGTTGTTAAATACCACCCCTAAAAACATTTTGTGTTACAGAGAGGTAATCACTACTCTAAGCAAAGTGCTAAATAGCATCCTAAATGTATACATGTGAATATTATACATACAATTTCTCTTCTGTTTACACCAAGTAGGAGTGCACACATACAAAAAATACTCAGATCTTATACGTGAGACATATACATAGCAGAACAGGTTATACTTTAAATGAAATAAATTCTATAGAGACATTCAAAGGAATCAATAAGACAGTAGAAATAATTGTTTTAGTATAATTTAAAATGTAAATGTCATGCAATATGTAATTTAAATGTAAATCTGCACCTTAAACCTTCAATCCATCAATGTAAATCTCCATTTAAGAAACAAAATTTCCATGTGATCATGTTAATTTCTCCTTCTATAATAATTATAGAATGAGAAACATATAACCTTCAATTAAAACTGGTAACTAGATATCTTCATAACAGATCGAGTTGAAAAACACTTTTTATAAAATGGTTACTAATAAAAATAAATTTTAAAATGTTAATTATTTATTCACATAATAACTAAGCAATCAAAAAAACCCTATATGGCACACTGCATTAAAACCAAAAGTAAACCTCATGATGAACCCCTGCAGCAAAATTATATATGTCCTTTGGGCCTTTACCAGAGTTTCCATCCATTTTGGGACGTGATCAATTCCTTCTGTGCACCCTGCAATTCATAAATGCAGAGGAGTAGGAAGAATACTGATGCCGTGTCCCTTAAAACCAGAACGCAGGACTCTGACACCCCTTGGCTTAAACTGGACAAAGAACAAGTTACAAAAGCTCACTGCCCAAGTCTGAATGTAGAGTTCTTTAAATGCACTTTAAGAGTCATTCCAGTTCAGGCTTCCTGCATCAGGTTTTTAAATTAGTGTTAGTTGGGTTTGAGAGAACAATCCAAAACCCTCTGATATCTGTCGGAGACTTTCCACTGACTCAGGACTGGATATACTATTTTGTTTCCTATAGACAAATTAGACAATACATCTTATCTGCCAAAGGTAACAAAACTATCATGAGAACTCTCCTTTCTTAAAAAAAAAAAAAAATCTGCAACCAGAGAGAAAAATAAATATATACATTAAAAAAAGAAAAAAATAAAGAATGATTTATCAAAGAGGAAAATCTTTTGAAAATACTTGCTGTATATACAAATGTAGAAGTAAATATACCAGAGCTCTTTGTGTTTGGGTAGCAAAACAAATACAGCGATCAAAATCTCTTGGATGCAACAAAACAGCCTTCCTAGCCTTTTGTAGACTGCACTCCAACAAAAAGCAAGAGCAGCTCTGCAAAGATTGCCAATGCTTTTAGAAGTCCATGTCAAAGCTTTGTGTTCACCAACACAGAACTGCCTGAACTGCAACAACTGTCCATCTGAGACACTGTCAATATTTGTAGCTGCTTTATGGTTATTACATCCTGCAGATGGAAATGCAAATGAAGTCTCCCACAGAACAACCCCTCCTCGGTCACCTCTGGTACTGCGAATCCATGAGACCAGTTACTGTAGCAAGGCTTCAGAAATGATAACTTGTGTCAAAAAAACAGCATTTGGTGATCACTTTTACAGGCCCTCCAAGTGACTCCTCTCTCTCTGAGGAATTAACTCCAGTGTAGAACACCTTGGCCTAGCAGGGCTATAAAAAACAAAGGCACTCTGCTCTCATATATTTCTCTGAGCTACTCAGTTCAGTGGCCTGTCCCTCCAGCATTAAAATAAATAGACTTGATGGTGCTGCTCCTGGTTTTTCTAGCTCCTGAGATCAACTGTTTGCAGGGTACTTTCCTACTTTTAAAACTAGATAGAGCAAGAAAAAAAAAAAAAATCAGAGAAAAATAAAGAAAACAAGACCAGTCTAAATAGTACTATTTTTTCTAATTTGGCACTCCAAAAATATTTGCCTCTGTAATTATAAAACCATGTGAACTCTTTTATTATTGAAATTGTAGCTGCCCTCTCCTCTGCTTACACTGACAAAAGAACTTCAGGAGCTGAATGAATGTCACAGCAAACATATCTGTGTGAAGGTATCTGAATAAATAGGCAACATGCTAAGTGTCCCTCAGATTTAAAGTGTGGCAAAATATCAGTCAGCAATTCAAATGCAATCAATCAAGGGCTGTAGAAAACGATGACTTAATTAATATTTGATAAAGGTATATTGGTTATTATAATAATAAATTCATTTTTCCTTAGCTCCTCTTCCTTCCCCTTTGCAAAATGTTCGATTGGTATGCAAAGCAATTTACTTTTCTATTTGTGCTTTAACAAGTTTGAAAAGAGCAAATCACTTTGAAACTCCACACAGATTGGACAGGAGCTAAATGTTTTCCTTGGCAGATAACAGGATACGACGGTTGAGGTTAATTTAAATTTACGTGTGTAAAAATAAATAAGCAGTACATTGCCATCTCAAATCTATAGACTGCTTCCAAAAAGGCTGCCCTAATTTAAATAAAGAATGCATAAGGTAATGCATCAGCTACATACCAAATATTGACCCAGCATTGCCTCTTTTTTATTCATAGAACACTCATTTGGAGCACCAGTGAGATAAAGCTCTTTGGAGCGCCACCCTACCCACCCCCCCTTTTTTTTTTAAAGCAAAACAACAAAACATGATTCACGCTTAGATGTGTATTTTAGAGCATCATGCCTAGACGATTTTTATGAGAGTTTTGAAAAGTTTTGTGGAAGACTCTGCAAACCACTGTAGCAGTCAGATCTTTATTTGAAACTATTATGTATATAGTCTTAATCCAAATCCCATTTGAAGTCAGTGGAAAAACCCCCGTCGCCTTCAGAGGCCTTTGGATCAGATCCTTTGTTTCCAGAGGTACAGAACAGCAAATTTCAAATGTAGGCAAGAACGAGGAGTATACAACTACTAAATAAAAGGTAACACTTATCTGTGAAAAAAGACATTTTTATAAAGGGCAACTCAAAATTATGAGATCTCATATTTGATGGTGTATTTTTTTTAAAAGACAGGCTGCAAAGGGCCTGATCCTGGACATTTTATTTCTACGTATCCCTCAACAAATTATGGTGTCTTGAAGGGAATTACAGTCTATTTTGGAGATCGTAAGTCAAATTTAAATAAAACCCTTCTAGAACTGGAGATTTAAAATACCCTCTGTGACTGCAGAGTAATACCTGTGGACAGATTTCTGCACCACTCCTAAGAGAATCACAGGCTGGCATGCTCTCTAGTGAGAAGTTACAGGCCAGAATTATTAGCGATTCCACAAATGTGCACACAGACTAGTTCAGTGAATATCAGGTGGAGGGGGATTGTTCCAAAGCCTATCAGACTCAGCTCAACAGAATTCAATGTCCTGTGCCTCAGGTATGGAGTCAGATGCATAAACAAGTACAGATCCGCACGGCCCAGTACAGTTCACAGCAGATAAACTCGGCACTTGCAGAAGTGCATATGCACTTCCCAACACCTTCCCGTCCATTTTCTATCTACGGGATCACTGCTGGGGAATGTCTATTGTGCTGGCTACAGGGACTCCAACTTTTTGTCTTCTGATTGCAATGGTGAGTCTAGCTAGCTGCATGCATACTGAATAAATGAACACTTATCTCTGCGACAATCAAACGCGCTGGGCGAGCACACGCGGCACGAACACGCATGCGGCTCGGAAGGAACACGCTCCACGGTGTGTCTTACTCGAGAAACAAAAGACACGCAGTCGTGTTTTTAAATTGTTTCTCCCCCCTCCTCGGACAGGTACAGGCACCATAAATCAGCGTTAGAACTGTGGCAGCGTGGCTTTGTTGTGCATCTCAGACCTGCACAAGCAGCACCACTGCGGGGGGAGGAGGGAGGGCTGATTACCGGCACCTGCTTCAAGCTGCGAGGGACTGATGCAGTTAGCAGGAAAAATGCCTAATTAGAGCGCATTTCCATTTTCCTGAGGGAAGGTGTCACGATCGCTGAGCACCCATGTGCACGGCAGACTCTGAGCACCAAGGCCCTGCCAAGGCTTGTGGAACATGTGGCACATGGACGGAGGCCGAGTGCAGCACAGAACCCATTCTGCTCGCAGGGGAGCTGACGAAGCGCTGAGTGGATGTGAATTACATCCCCTCCCCATTAAAAAAAAATAAATATATATATATATTAAAAATTCTGTTTTCTTTTCCCAAGAAAACTGGATGAAACAAGGCATTCCTTCCACTCCTTTCATTTCTCCTTAGCTGCCACAAAAGGTTCACAAATACTTGGCATGTACTATGAGAAGACAGTGCAGTGCCCATAGAGCCACACAAAACACAATCCAGCCTCACACTCCTACCCATCTCACATATTCAACAAAGACGAGAACCCCGGACTGCACCCACATCTCAGAGAGCTAACTGCCGCTCCATTCTCTTTCCCTTTCTCTTCTCCACCTCCTCCTCCCTTTCCCCTCTCCTTTATCCACAATAAAATCTCTCTTACCCTGATCCAAACCTGGCAGCGTTCAACCGGATGAAATTACAATTAATTTTAAAAAGTTTAGCCAGACAGCCCACTAGCTGTCTCTGGCAGTCAGGACCCCACGGTGCCCACCTGCGTGCAGATCCTGCTCCCGTGGGATCATCGCTGTGCCACTCACGGAGCACGCCTCTGCCCAGCACCCCGCACCCTCCCAGGCCCAGAACACATGGACCTTGCCCTTGTGTTCCCCTGGTTCTCCACACCAGTAGGTAAAAGCCAGATTTTCAGCCAAGACAGGTGGGAGCTTAAGAAGAGACAGTTCATTTATCAGCAACTCCTTAAATTTCCTTTTGGAGGACAAAAGTGTATTTCGAAGATTGAGACAGGGGAGAAGCACTCATTTTGCCCTCAACTTGCTCTACCTTAGATTATTTTCACTGTGTTTCTCTCAATTATTACCTGAAAATATGCAAAACTTCATAATTATCATCTGAAAATATGCCAAACTTCATCTTAGCCAGCTATTAAAAAAATCTTTTAATTAAGCAAAGTATTGTCTATGCTTTTCATTTTTCATTCCACGCACCAAACATTTTGTACGAGAATCTTGGCACTCCAACACAAAACACTTTCAAAATGTAAATGCTCCAGCACAGATGCATAATTTCTGAAGACATTCATCTCAAGGGCTGAATAGTTCTATCAGCAGTTATATTTCAAGTTACAGGCTAAAAATATTTTTAAATGTAAACCCTGGAAATTGCAAATCTAATGAACAGATTTTAATCCCTCTTCAATTAACATGCACGTGGTCTTTATACACTGCTATGTTAATTTTCAGCTAACTTATTGAAACCCTCACCGTGAAATAAACCAGGCAATTCTGCTTCTTTTATTTCAGAGGTAATTTCTAGCAAGCCTCCACAAAATAATAAACTAATATGCAAGGGACAATTTTATACTCCTTTAAGCTAGTCCTCATCAACAAAACAACCCCCAAGTATTACAACCGAAGGATAAAAAAAAATCTTCTTTAGATAAATTGCATCATTAGGAGCAATATTGCCGAGTACTCCGAAATTTCTCAGTGAACAGTGTTCAGCAGTTTGTGAACTCTCAACTAATATTTTATTTGCATTGTACCGTGTAGCTGCTACAGGCCTCTAAAAACTACTTTGAAGAAATTAATTTTAGCTATCACCAAGCCATATGCTCCTAAATTCCTTTCTTAATCTACACAGTTCACTAAAACATTCTCTAGTTACTTTGAGCATGATCAGCCAATAAATACTGCTTTACTACTTACAGTTATGAGTTGTATTTCAGTTTATGTTGCCATAAAACACTTCTAATGCAATGCCAATACGAAGATGGTTTTGATACAATGCTGTCAATGGTCTGAATTTGAAACTATTCTGGTATAATTCACAAGATATTTTCAAATTATTTGGTTTTTTTTTGGGGGGGAAGGGTTTTTTTTTTTCCTTTTTAATTTTTTTTTTTTTTTTGGTGAAAACCCCCAAACTTATTTGTATTTGGTCTGTTATTTACTTTAAATCCTAGACACAAATAAAACTAATGGGAAAAGATTAAAATATTTTACACAAGCCTCCCATTTTTTCCAATGTGCAGAAAAAGAACTTTGGTTTAGAAATATATATGAAAGAACCAATTTCCTCGTAAAGCCTCCTAAAATATATTTATTTTCAGATACTTTAATTTCCACATAGATTAGTCTATATAAAAACCAGAAAATACCTATTATCATAAGTCTGGCAATTTCACAGTAGTAATAAATCTGAAGTGTTTAACGGTCTGTCAAATTGCACCTAACTCAGTACATCTCTATCCACATGGTACTTTGGTCTATAAATGGCATTACTCTAATATTTAAGTATTCTACTTAAAATAAATTCCTTCATTAACACCCGAAGAGAAAGAGTGGGAGTGTGCATGAGCATGTGCCAGGGCGCACACATAAAAGATAAAAAGAAAATACACTTTTGGCACTTACGGACCTCTAAAGGCCTTGAAAAATAGTATTTTTAAAATAAATTATAAAAATGGTAATTAGAAACTAATCCTGAACAGTTACAGGTATTAAAAAACTTAAACACAAATGCTGAAAACATTAGCGTTCAAATTCACGTTGCTAAGAAAATCAGGAAAGGTAATTGTGATGAGATACAATGACTGAAGAGCATCAGATAGTTACCTGCAAAGCCAGGAGTTGAGCAATGCCACCAGGTCCCTTCTCTCGTATGTGTCCCTACAAATAAACCCCGTGCACTGCCTGGTGGCTACGTTACAGCTGCTCTGCACAGGGATGCTTAATAACGCTTCACACAGACTGAAATATTAAATAAATGTAAAAAACTTGCACCGCCCAACTTTGTTTCTTCTCTTAAGCTCCCTTCTATTTTTATTTTTTAGAAGGGAAAGGGGAAGCGCCATTGAGGAAAGCAGCTATATTGTGCTCAATGAAGGCAGGACTGGCACAAGTCCTAGAACATTTGCATTCAGAAATAAAAGCTGTGATCGACCTTTGTCTGCTAAGAAAATGAAGCTTGCTGGTTTTAAACAGGCTAGCGAAGGGAGGGGCAGACTCGATGGAGAGGGAGAAGAGAACCTAAAAAACAGCAACAATAGCAAATATTAGTCTATCACATCCTTAATAGGCAGCAAAGCGATCCTCCCGAACGAGCCTGGACCTCGCCGGGCTGATAACGCACTCCAGGTTAATCATAAATTATCAGGCAGACGCGAGCCAATGTGCCGATCCCCACGTAGTTCCCGAAACTTGATTTTCCCACTTGGCATCCCCTGCGCTCCGGCGGGAGCAGCTTACCCTGGCAGGGCGGGACGGCGGCCCGGGCGCCGCCGATGGATGCGGCGCTGGGTGTTCCCCTCGCAGCTCCGCAGTCCCCGGGAAGGCGGGCGGGAGGCTCCGGGCGAGGCGGCGCATCTGCGCGGCCGGGCAGGCCCGGGAGGCGG
>VXBR01010172.1:58132-75715 GCA_013400215.1 Cisticola juncidis | reverse complement strand
AAAAAAAAAAAAAAAAAAAAAAAAAAAGCATCCTCCCTTCACGCTCCCAAACGTCTGCAGAGGAGACGGGAATAAAAAGTGTGCCGCAACTTTCTCCTTCCCACCCATCGCACAGAAAATAATCAGCAAAAAAGGCCGGTCGGGCACCAGCCCTTTCGCCAGCCCTGCCTCTCGGAGATTTTCGATTCCTATTTTTGTTGCCTATTAATTTCCCCCCCACACTCCCCCCCTCCCTCTTTACCGCCTATTTTACTTCTTTTGTCTGGGAGCTGGCACCTGTCCCAGAGACGGCATTTTACTGCACATCCCCTTTTCCCTCCTCAGCAGAGAAAAGCGGGGGGAAGGTCTGCAAGGACGAAACAGCCTGTGCACCCCCTGCCCCCCCAGACATCCCCCCCATATCTCCTTTTCAGCCATGGTCCAATTACAAGGGGTTTGGAGGGATATCACACGCCCTATTTCACATGGCGCAGATACCTACAGCCATTAAAAATATATTTCTATTATGAAAGAGAAAGAGAAAGGCAGAGAAAGCAAGAGGCTCGTTCCCTGAGCAACACTGTGCACTGGGACTCTGGGAAGGAAAATCACCAGCAAAAGCTCTCATCCTGAGAGCACACAAACCTGCAAAGCCCGAGCCACTGCTCAGGCAAAGGAATCCATTTCCTTAACGGAGGGAAAAGGGAGTGAGGGAAAGGGATGAGCGGAGGGGTGAGCCCTCGGCGCTTTGCCCTCTGCATTGGGATGTACAGCGCAGGAGAGGTGAGAACCAGCCCCGCTCGGGAACGCTGGGAGAGGAGAGGAGGGCTCAGGCAAGCAGAAGAAAAAGAAGATCCTATTTGCAGCATTTTTAAAAGTTCTGCTCTGGCAAAGGCCGTCTGAAGGGGAGGCCCTTGCAGCAGGAATGCGAGCAGCAGCCGCCTTTCCTGAGTCCAGCCTCCTTCTTGTGAGCGACTGGAGCAGTCTGGCGGAGGAGGAGGAGGAGAAGAAGGAGGAGGAGGAGGACGTGAGCCAGCGAAACGCAGCGGGCTGGAGCTGATGATGAAAGCGGCACGGCCCTGCGCGGACGGGCTCCTTTCCATCCCCCGCAGCCACGGGCACACGGACACGCAGCGGGCCCGGCCCCGCGGCCGGGGGCTGCGGTGGGGACGGCGCCGCCGGGAGGGGACCCGGCACAGAGGCAGCGATGGGAGGAAAGGCGCTGCGCTGGAATGTAAATGCACCCACGCTATGGCAATATGCTTGACAGGGCAGTGCGGCTAATGAAGCTTTTAATTGGGGGAGGTGGGGGTGTATGTGTGTGTGTGGGGGGGTGGTTTCTACGGAAATATCTCCCGGGATTAAACGGAGAGAAGAGGCTCCTCTCTGCATTCACACACCTACACCGCTCTGCGTAACACAGCAGTCCGCAAGGACCACGAACTACAGCACACACACACATAAACCGACCCCAACCTACCGAGCTGAAAATGGTTATTTGAAAAAGTAAATACTGTATGTGACAGAAAAACTTTGTGATTTTGTTTTCTCATGCCCTTACTTCCAAACCAGCTGCACAGCCAAGCTCAGGCTGCTTGGCCCTTATAACTCTCTTGGCACCGAGTCAAAAGCTGATAAGCATTTGGGCGAGACAGCTCAACTGCTGTGCTGGAAGAAAAACAGCTGCCATGATTGCTGTTTGATTGAGAGCGCTCGCACACACTCACAAAAAACATACCAGGCTGCAAGGACGGGCCACAAATGCCTGAGGATTCAGCTTCAGAAGATCAACATACATTTCCTTGAAAAAAGAAAAAAAAATGTAGTTTCACCTCCATACACCCTCCCCTTCTTAAAAGAAAACGTGCTGCGTCGACTTGCTTTTCTTCTTCCCATCCCCCCTCCATAACCTCAAGCAAACTCAAGGAATTGTGCCAAAAGTCCCGTTGCTAGTTACCAAGTGCATTTTTTTAAACGTCCCTTTGATACTTCTTTCCCTCCTGCTTGCCATGGAATATGCAAGTAAGATAATCTTTCCATTACTTACAAGAAGTAATTAAAAAAGAACTTCTAGCTCAGCGTTCCTTTCCCTCTTTCTCTCTTAAGGGGCAAGAAGAGGGAAGCGAGGGGGAGAAGGATGTTTTTTCTCTTTGCCGAGTCCAACATTTGGCTTTTTCCATTTGTGGCAGATCACTGTAACGCTATTGTAAAACAACTTCCTGCCCCTTTTGGCACACGTTCCAGAAGCTGCTAGGCTAAGTTCATAGCACAAACTTTTTTTCCCCTTGCCGAAGAAGAGAGACAAAAAAAAAATTCCTGCAAATTATTTCCCCCCTTTTTCGGCTAATGGACTCACAAGGTGAATTTACTGCAGCTTTTTAAGAATGTTACACAAGAGACGTCGGTATCCCAGCTGGATAATTCATAAGATGAAAAGGTGGGGTCATTATAAATATATGTCTGTGTGTGTCTGTGTGTGCCTGCATTTTAATTCCGTCATTTTGAATTGTAAGTCTCAGTACCATCAGGTGGATAATGAGCTAAGCTGCTTCATCTGCCGTACTAATTTGTATATCTATCATAGCACAGATCATTGGCTCAGTACATACAGCCTCCTACTTTCCAATTGCTTTTGTGCTCTAAGGTGACCTGCATCTCTCTCGTCTCTCTCCTCTCCTCTCAATGCTCAGCCTCATGAAAATGCCCACTGGAAGCTCCTAAATACTCCCTGCTCGAAACGAGAGACGTTGCAGTCTCTCTGGCATAAGCCAAAAAGGAAAACTAAGGCCTCCACAAGTTGCTCTCTCACGGTCTCTCCCTCCCTCCCTCCCTCTCCCTCTGTTTCTCTCATAGCAACAGCATTTCTTGGTGCGCCTGCTTTGGCATACATCAGCATTTCCACCGTCCAAGTGTCCTTTTGCGTCACATCTCGCCATTTCATTCAGCCAATGAAATCTCCTTCTTGCAATAAAAATATATAGACTTTTTCTGTTATTGGTATATTCAAAATTTTTTTTCATGTGCTTTCCTAACAAAAAACGTTGTCAGGCATTTGATTTGCCCTGCACTGGTGGGGGTGGAGGGAGGGTGGAGAGGGGGAGGAGACTGTACAAGATTCAACCTTGAAGAGTCTTCTTTGTGGAAAATATGTTACCGTAAGAAAAAAGGGATTACATAGTTACTTAAAGTCATAGTTGTCCCTCTCACTATTGATTTTGCTTATTCTATCATTGTTCTCCTGATGTACTTTTAAAGCAGCTAGGCAGCTTCAGCTGATTGGAAAGTCAATACCATGTGTGTCTAAGTTTGTAAAATATTCTTCAGGAAAAAGAATATATTAATTGATATTTTATTCTACTAAATATTGATCACAAGATGATAGAAGAAACTGCAGAGTAAAAAGAAAAACCATAGGCATATGTTTGTACCCCATCAAAAGGGGCTGCTCTCACATGCACTATCCTCAAAATGAAGTGGAGGGTTTCAGAGTCGGAGGTTCTTTCCAAGAGGCATTTCCCTCTTGCAGAACCTCACAAGTGCAGGTGCCCGAGGCTCTGTTCTCTGCCCCAGGTCCCCGCTCGCGAGGGGCCGTGGAGCCGCTCACCCTGCCCTGGCACGGCCAGCCCTGCCTGGAACAGCAGCCCGGCCATGGAGCCCACTCGGGGCTGGGGCCTGAGCCCAGCCAGCCCTGCTCTCACGCGGCTCAGCCAGCCCAGAGGGCATGAGCTGGCACATGGGGGCTTCTTGGGGCTGCCTGGCAGGGCTGCACTCCTGCCGTGGCAAGTTTAGGGAACCTCTGACACCCGTTTCGATCCTCGCATCTCCAGAAAATGCTCAACCACCAGCATTCTGAGGAGAACACACATTGCTTCTGGAAGCAAAATATATGGTTTATGGTTTTCTTTTTTTCTTTTTTCTTTTTTTTTTTAATGGTGTGAAACCACAAAATGTTTCTAGTATTTATTTTTAGGGAATTATAGTAAAAGCATACTAGAGATTATCAGGACACAGTTGACAAGATATTTAAACAGTAACTTTCCCACAAATATTTATTTCGGTAAAATGACACCTAGTAATTCTGACCTCTTCTAATAAATGGTCTCTATTGCATGTAGACGGTGGATGCAGAGCACGTGCATAAATTCTGGATGGTTAAAAAGTAAAAGCAAGCAAAATTTCTGGATAACAGCCTTAGCAGCATGCTGCCATCATATCCAGCTAAAACTCTTATCATTTTTTTTTTTTAAATAATGGCAGGACATTCCTGATAGCATTTATTTTAACAGAACATGCAGAGATGAGAATGTTAACCCTGCACAGAAAAAAAGAGATTACCCGTGATAGTGCAGTCAACAACTTTTAATGCCAATGAAATATAAAAGACAGACCTATTTTTTAGGAAAGGATCAGACTTACGTAGACAAATTGCTTAGTTCAGAGTGTTTCACTTGCATTTAATCAGCTTTCTGAATGACTTTCCCCCTTGTTTCTCAGACATGATTGTTAGCTCCCTATTTATTTTTATACTTTCTATACAAAATATGTCTTCTTGTTCTTTACTGTCCATGCCTGCCCCTTCCTTTCTTATTTTTTGTTAATGTGAAAGCAGCTGAGGTTCATCCCCTCTTTTGCCTGCTCCTGATGGGGATAGGTCTGGTGCATTTGGAGGGTTAAAAGTGCCTCGCCTTTACACAATTGCGGCTCGTATTCATCCACCCAAAGCTACCCCTTCCTCGAGGAGACACATAAATGCATTCTCTCTGTCACCACAGTTGTGAAATAAGACTGAAAGTTGTCTAACTTTAGGCTACTGCAGTACTAAAAAAAATAGGGATTCAGGAAATAGAAAAACAATTACTTCAAGTTCTTCTTGTAAGCTTCACTTAACAGAAATGGACTTCCAAAAAGGGAGCTGGAAAAATTATTTTAAGATTCATAATGCTTGAATAAATTCAAATTATGCAAACAGGAGTAAGCCAGTATTTTCATACCACAGTTTACACTGTTACAGAATTTTGTATCTCCTTTCTTTTCCTTTAGCACAAGTTCTGTCTATTGGAAACTCATTATAAATACTCCTGCTGAACTCTAATTAATTTGCTTGTATTTTAACTCAAAGTGGCATCTCTTGTTCTTTCCTCTCAGTTTGGTGTGATAGAGACATCCACACTGAGGTCACCTCTAAATAGATCACGATTTTTTTGCTTTCCAGATAATAAAACTCATTTGCAATACAGGGTGGTTTGTAATCTGACAGCCTCAGAAATATTTAATAAAAGATGATCAAATAATGGTTAGTTTTGGGTTTTTTTTTTAATAATCCAATTAAACTTTTTTTTTTTTTTGTAAAGGTTAAGTTATCCAGACAAGTGTAAATTCCTCCTTTTTTATTTTAGCGTATCATTAAAATATTTCCAGTGCAGATTATAAAAAAATCACCAAGAGTAATTTTACTTAATATTTAGACAGCTTTTGTTTTTAAGGGCACTCTCTAGGAATTAAAAATAAAAATAATTTAAATCTATCTAGAAAAGCAAAGCAGTCTTGTGCACCATTCCCTGAAAGGACCAGTCTGGAGATTACAGGGGTGCACATTTCAGAGAAAGGACAGCAATTACACACAGTGCCATTGTGCAGGTCACTTAGGAAAGTTCTATTTACTGCTGGATAACTTGCATTATTTCCAATGGACCAGTGGCCTATTAAATTACAGGGGAAAAACATTGACATACCAAATAGACAATTCTGAAATGATCTAAACTGTAAAAGCAAGCTGAAAGAGGATGTATTTCTACACCCTTCCCTTTAAAACAGAATGAAGCATTTTGCAAAAACACTTCCTCCAGTACACTGTACTTTAACAACAGCGTTGTACAGAAAACTTGGCATTAAACTGGCATCAACATAAGTGAAACTCTGGCACTAGGACAAGTGGCTTATTTTTTAATTTAATTTTTTTTTCTTCAAGAAAGGAGGCATTAAAGGGGGTGCTCGCATTAGCAGGTTGTTAAGGGTGCTACGGACACAATTTTGTTTATCTTGCAACTTTTTTCGCCCGGTTTTCTACTGTACTTTTGCGAGGGGACCGCGGGCCCCGCTCCCCCGTGGCTGCCCTGCGGAGATCCCGTTCCCAGGCGCATTCCCAGCGCATTCCCGGCCCGCCCGGAGCGCTGAGCGCGGGCACTGCGGCTCTGCCCGGGGCACCGCGCCCCAACAGCCGGGGGGGCTTCACACCCAGCCCTGCCTGCAGCTCACGGGCACCTCTGCTTGGAGAAGGGTGCCGCGCTGAAAGAGCTGCTGGGGAGCTAAAAGAATAAATTAGTCCCAAAAATAAAATATATATCTCCAGAAAAAAAAGAGGGAAGAAAAAGAAAGGAAAAAGAACACACTGGGGGAAAAAAAAGAAAACGTTTGGTTTTAGGGAATGATAAGCTGCAAAAAGTAAGCAAATATACATGATGAAATCTTCACTGAAAACTTACAATTTCTCAGGTCTGAAAAGGGCTTTAAATTCCTTTGTATCATAAATTACTTAAAGGTTTTTAAATCACTCAAGAGCTGCCCAGTGACCAAGTTCTCTTACATTAAGCATCTGTGTTTTAATTACACCAGAGTGCAAAAATCCTGAACAAAGTGAATTGCAATGCACATAAAAATCACATACAGCACAAATTCCTTTGTGTTTTTTTTGGTAGTGAAATGATAGCAAAGATGAAAAAATTCCATAAACTGTAAGAAAATAAAAAGGGACTTCCATTACAGTATCACTTTCATAGCATAGCTGCAATTACTTACTACACACAGAGACAATCCAAGATGGTTGTGGATACAGAATTCTGTTTGTGAGCCGAGTGTTAGTATCAGATGTATTAATGTGGCCAACCTCAGCTCTAAAGTTCAAGTTACCATTTCTTTTGAGCCTATTAAAGGTAAAATATGTGGTATGTAAGGTGCACCTAAGATTGGCTATCTAAAGGATAACTGTAACCTCACACAGTGACAGGATATTGGCATTGGTAAATTTAAATCCCTCTCCTTGAAAAAACCTGCTCCTAACATGAACGATATTAACACATTCTTGTTATAATCAAATATAATGTCAAGAGAATAATGAACCTACTGGAAATATTAATGTATTTATCCAGCCAGATAAACACAGGCTTCTACACTCCTGGTATCAGCTGCAGGTATAATATATAATTGTGAAAAAAAGGACAGTATTATACAAATTATAGAATTTGTATTCCATGAATGGTGTCATTTGAGTCTTTTGTCTTTCTGTCTGTGATGTCACACTTATTGGATTTGTCACATGTCCATTATTACGTTTCATGAAATTTGAAGGGATGCCTGAAGTTATAAACTCATCTTTAACGTGATTCTGCCATGTTTCAGTTTTAGTGAACAAAATGTCCTGCACAGATGCAAAGGTGATGTAACTAAAGGTCTCCTCTCCCTGCAGACAGAACGGGCCAGTTCCAAGGCTTGGGATGAGGCCATGTTCCTGGGCTGCCAGGAACTCCACACTGGCTTGTAAAATGAATTTCAGAAACTAGGGTCATTTTGTTGTTGCTAGCAAACCAGAAATTCAGTGCAAAAAACATCCCTTTTCCCCCCTAATTTCCCGTTTTGGTGTTTCGAAGCTGGATCAGCACCCGCGCAATTAAACGTGTGCCGTAAGTCAATAAAGGTGATTTTACTGAAGTTTATTACCAACACAAAAGCCTTTATAAGGAAAAGACCAAATGAAGTTTTTGCTATGTTGTCTACACTAATAAAGTGCAGCATGAATACTAAAACTGGAATTGTGGAAAAAAAGAAAAGGTGGGGGGGCAAAATTGTGAAAACCTGATTCCAGACTTATTCAGCGATCGATGTTTTTCAGTTCATCCCAGGGGATGTCTGTGACTAATCCAGGGAAATTTCAAGTTTCAAATTTAGCAAATTTTTCTAAGGGCCTAAAAGCATTTTATTGAATATTTTAGGTGGCTGATCAAAGCACTGAAATATTAAAAGGTCAACTCTTAAATGTATATTCCCAGAAAAAGTTACCAACGGAAATACAATGCAATGAATTTTTTTGATCCACCAAAAAATTCAAGAAAACTGTATAGTTCTTTTTCTAATGCAAACAAGTAACTTAGTAAGAAAACTGTACAGGAAGAAAAACCTGGACCTTTTGTCTCTTGGCAACAGGAGAATCTGACTGGGTTTGACGTGGAGAAGTCTCTCTGACTTAATTAGAAATACAGCTGCTTTTCAAAAAATTTTGAAGCCAAATACCAAAATTAAAGTTGATGTCTGAAGCTCGTATTACTTCCGTCATTTTTTTGCAATAAAATTGAAAAATTCCACCTTCCCCCAGCAATCATTTCAACAAAATCACGTTCTCTGTCCCTTCTGTACGTGAGTGCAGAATGGGATGCCTGGATAGAGGTATGCATGTGTATTTATGCAGTTATAGTCTCATGCAACCACAGTCCGGTAAGTGTGAATACTACTAGAGTAAGACTCTAAATTAATATTGTTTATGTTATTCTGCACAACAGAAATTATAATATTTTTATAACGAAGCCTAAAGATTACTAATGAAGGGATACATTTGAATTACAACAGGAAAATCAAAGGAAGGCACGGTTCAGGACCATTGTTTTTCTAGTTATATAAATAAATGCAACATTTTAAAAGCCTTAACACCAATACAGAGTAAGAACTACATGAACAAAGTTGATTGTAGCAGCATTACACCAGCAGGAATTTTATCCCTTGGTGTTACCCTAACAACTCCTCCCTGCCTTCAGAGAACAAAGCTCTCTGCTCTGGGGCTGCCTGGATGCAGGACCGTGCTCCCACACCTGGAGGCAGGAGGGACACTGCCATAAACATCACGGATTTCACTGAGTAAAGCACTGCATGCCCAGACCAAAATGTTCCAGCCTTCAGCTGGCAGTGCCCTGCGCGTTCAGCTCAGAGGGGAAAGCAAAACAGGTACTTCAGATTCATTGTGGGGACTTGAAAAAACAGTTTTGCTTTAAAACTTACAGAACTGTTTGTGTAGCAAATGGGGATCCCATGCTCACAGGAAACATTTCTATAGGTGTATCATGTTTACTGTATTATTATTATTCAGGTTTTACTGGCCAAAACACTACACAGTCTAAGAAAATTATTTGAAATCTATTAGAAAAGGCCCTATAGTGACAGAATTATTGCACAATTCCAGCTCATCTTTGCCTTTCCCTAACAGAGAACACCATTTTGAGGCTGCCATGCATTTTTCCTTCCAAAGGGGTTAACGCCAGTGGAAAATGCAGGGATCCTCTTACCACAGAAAAACTGAGCAATGCAGTTTCTCAGAGAAGCTGCCTTTTTATTTTTACAGGTGCAACTGACGTCTGTCTTGTATTTTCTGCTCACCCAAGTATTAATTTAAAAACCACACACACATGAACATATGATACGCAGCTATCTGAACCCAGGTAGCTTTTTTACACTTTCACATACTTCTTTTTACTCAAGTATTTAATAGAAAGAGGCAGAAGAACAGATTTTGACATGAGAAAAATAAGGAAAATAAGCATTCATTTCAAATTAATTTTGCTGAATTACACTAGGCCTGAATATATATCCTAGTGTTGAAAAATGTTTATCTTCAAAATGTAAAAAACAGGCTTTGTAATTTCCTAGCACACCTAAAGCCTGACCAAACCCCACGTTCTACAGGACTATTTTTAATTTTTTTCATGTCTTCCTTCCTTAAACTGATATATTTCAATGGTCCTGAGAATCAAGGAAATCAACAGGGAAACAGAAATGGTTTCATATTAAAAGCAGTACAGATAAGTGCACACCAGTTGCTGAAGAGAGAAGACGATTAAATATGAACGGTTCCAACTTGGTTTTCACTGCAGGGGTCACATTTGGAAACAATTTTGATACCAAAATTAGAAGCTCATGTTTTAATTTCAGCAACATCTTTGTCTAGGAAATGAGAGAAATCTTACCCACCATTAAGCCTTACCAGGTACGTTAGCTGGAAAAATCGGTGCCAGAAATAGTAACGCTGAGGAATCAAGTTCACACAGTAAAACATTCTCTAAAATATTCTCTGCTCATTCCAATAATCTAAACCTTGCCACAGATAAATCTATTTTCTAAACAGTGAAACAAAACTAAACAAAACCAAAAAATCCTGAGAGGTTTGAGTCAGGAACGTTCAAAGCAAAAGCATTCTGAAAGGTTCCCTTCACTAAGGATCTTTCACAAGAGGCACTTCTACAATGGCATCCTAAATTATCATATTGCATGCTGAAATGTTTAACACACTCTGAAAAAATATAGTTTTCCCTTTCATCAGGCACTTCCTATAGTTATTGTAAGGTTCCAATATCTTTTTAACGAAAACAAAGTATTTTACAATGTGAATATTGACTGTTTTCTTAGCTTTTTTCTTTTGAACTCCAAGCTGCTATCCACATTTTAAGATTCTACTACAGCTCATTAACCCCAAAGAAAGCACAACCATATCAGTACTTTAAGGCAAGAAAAAAAATCCCAAATAATGCAAATAGCATTGAATTGAGACTCTTTTTAGTCTCTAAAATCCTGCAGATAACAGAAAAGCAATACCAGTACTGAAAAAAAAAATATGAAAAGGGATGGACTTTGTATTTTTGCTAGTAAATATATTAATCATAACTAAGTACCATGAGGGAATAATAGATTTATGTCAACCTGACAATAATATTTTTAGTGGAAAACAGGTAAGTGTACATTTCCACTCTATCTAAAAAATCTAAAGGCAGTGGACTTTGGGAACTTCCAGCACCAAATAAGGGACACTGAAGGGCTGCTTTCAGTATTGCTGCAGTCAGCATCACTTGCTGCTCACATTTGGTTCAGCTCTGAATGAAAGTTTTCACTCAAAGGGTGCAATGGCTCAGCTACTCGGCCACTTCTTTTGTTAACAGAGCTCACTCTGCTGTATTACAGAATGTACTTTATAGTCTAAGAGTAGATTATTAGAAGTGTTTGTTTAAATAATTCAACTGCAAAAAACTTAAAGAGGGATGTAACATTTTACTTGAAATTACTGGAATGCCAAGACACAATTTTACCTTAATCTTATTCATGCTGACAGCCACTGAAGTCCCAAAGTTTACTACTGCAGTGTTATTTATTTTTGTGGTGGCAACATTATAAGCTCCCCCCAATACACTCAGATCCCTTGTGCTCAGTTCTAACCCTGCTGTGTTTTACACAACTTGGCTGTCATCAGTAATTAGGGTTGTTTGGGTTTGGTTTGTTGGTTGTTTTTTTTTTTTTGATAGAAGGAAGAAATGTGGAAAAGCCGTATGCTGACTGAGGTTATGCTTTTATCGCTTAATTATTTTATGATCAAAAATTGTATTTCACAGATTTTACTGCTGAGCAAAAAGAGCATACAGATGAAAAAGAAGCAACTTTTGGTAAAAGGTGGTGGTTTTCTGTAGGCAGGTCTTCCAGGGAATTTATCTCAGCTTCCATGTTTATATACGTTCCCTAGTCACAGCAACTAAAAATGAGATGCATCACATTCTGCCACCAGTTACTTTTGAAGCCAAGGGAAAAAAAAAAAGAAAAAAAGAAAAAATATCCCAGCCTTTTTGCACAAAATCAGTGATAAAGACAAGAAGTTCTAGTTCTCTCTGGCTCAGTACCATGCTTGGCCTCACAGGGCCCTGTGTGTGTGCAGTGCTGCAAGACACAGAAAACGTTATGGAAAAGGTGCTGAATACGATCTGGGACACAGCACCACATTTCCTTACGGGCTGAGAAAGGCTCATTCTGAGACCTCAGAGGCCCAAGTTGATGCTGCAATTGCCATGTGCTTTCTCACTTTCTTTTAAGGGAAAAAAAATCACCATTTTTCACTAGTCTGTGCTTCTTCCTTTGGAAGAATCTAGTCAGGGGCAAAAAAAAAAAAAATAAAATTAAAGGCTGAAAAGTGAGCAACTGAATTACAGGGGGAAGACCCCAGCAATATATTTAGTTCAACGAGGGATTAAGTGGCACGGCCACCAGTAATTAAAGAGCTAATAGGTCCTCTTTGGAACAGTTTGACTTTTCCTCTGGCTGCGAGCGCGGCGCCCTCGGAGGTTCGGCTGAGGCAAACCTGATACTCTGCCATTCTCCGCCAGCACGTGCCGAAATTAGTTCTCCATTTTGTGGTGGCCCTCGGAGAGCAATTCCCATTGAGAAGTGAACAAAGGCCGTGACCCCGGGGTCAGAGTGTAATGCAGGAAGCATGACCTCCCCTTTGTTCAGAACAGCACTGTTTACTCTGCCTAAGTAAAGATCACCAATACATTAACTAAAGAGGATTAAAAAGGTCATATCCCTAGGGATGGAGCTCACGCAAGTGGCAACTCTCTTCAGTCACTAAATCACTGGACTTCCCCACCTACTCCCCCTTCAAAAAAGAGACACCTTAAGCTGTCATGGCTCAGTGGCACATTTTTTTTCAGAGCAAAAGTCTGTAAAAATTCATTTTTCAGAACCAGGTTAATTTTTGCAGAGCTAGCCAGCTGCTTGAAAGTTATTTTTAAAGTTATCAAAATATTCTAAGTGAAAACTTGGCATCTCATTACAATTATTTTTATTTTGCATCTCCTTTTGAAAAAATCTGAGGTTATTTATAAAATTGATTTGGTCTTAAAACGGTTATTAAAAAGTGCAAGTAACTATTATAAATGAAAATCTTAAAATATCCTGTAGTCTGTGGATGTGCAGAGAAGTTGCCTGTTGCTGTAGACAATTACTAACTCCATGATACTCTTGCGAAGAGTAGAACAAAGAAAATAAATTGAAAATATCCTGACTATAAAATTTTACATATGCTGATTACTAAACTTTATCAGGTGAAATAAGCACTTTGGCTGTTAAGATTTCTCTTACCCACTTCTCATAATATCTAAGAACATCGTTATTAATTTGGATATTAAGAGAAGTATCTCTTGAAACAGCTAAATTAATGCTGCATTGGTGACACACAGCTAGACAGCATGTTGGAGTGTCTCCTCTCCATTCTCACATCTAATCCACTGGCCTGCTGAACAATCCCAAACTTGCTTTGTACCTTGCTCTCCTCATCTGTGATGATGTGGCTCACTGGGATGCTGATGTTACCAGCAGTTAGAGAGCCACAATACGAGGACAGGAACACATAGAAAAGAGTGGTCCAGATTAAGATATTTTTTCTTTATCCTCAGGTAGAGGCACCTCTGATTAAGCTGAACATTATGTCAGAGCTTTCAGAAGAAAATAATAGGAATCAGACCAGGCAAGGGGGAAGCTTTTGACCAGTGTGGTGCAGGGAGCTCAGCACCACAGACAAACCCTGAATAGGGTAAATGAGTTGGAATCAGCATGAGATCACCCATCACCAGCAACTTTGAGAAGAAGTCCAAGAGTGGCCAAAACTGCAAAAATCGAGGTCCTAGAGTCCCACAAAACAGCATGAACCATACAGGGAAAGGATGTCCTTCCATTCTCAGATACTTTGTGCAAAAATCCTATTTTTGGATCCATTACAATATGTTCACTTTTTTAGTTTCTAGCAGCATGAATTAATACAAGAGGTGTGGGAAGCTGGGATCTTGTTACACCCAGTCTGCACTGGCCCTTCTTCACCCACCACTGCAGTTCCTCCTCCTGTGGCTTCTGATATTTTCTTGCCCCAGCTGTAGGAGTCAGAAACTCACTGCAGATTCCAAAACAGCCAATAGTAAAGAAGAAATTTCCAAGCTGTGTGTCTGCACCATGATGGGCGGCATTCCCACTGCAGGTGGGTGAAAGATTGGCACTTGGGGTAACTCAGAACTTGTCCAGTTCTGTGCCTGAAACAACCAAATCTAGTGACACACTTTCCTGTGACTGCTGTTCCCTGAAATCTGATATGATAGTATTGGGCTTTTTATTAGACACCAGGACTCAAGGAGAGAAAGTGGAGTCAGAAAACCTTGACAACAAGTTTAGAAAAGGCTGTGCCCAGGACAAAGCAAAAACGTACAGCAGGTATTTAAAATAAGGTTGTGTGTTCATCAGATCTTCCCATCAATTTCAAGGGAAACACTGTATTTTTTGGCACAAAAGATTATGCAGGCATAGTTTATCCATCAGGAAAGAAGGGTAACAAAATCTCTACACACAGGAGGAGCAGGTGGGCAAAAGCAATGTGAGCACTGAGCAAAGCTTTGTGTCAGGCTGAGGCAAAGGGGTACCTTTTCTAAAAAGCACTGGACTGAAACAACCAGAACAAAGAATATACTTAGACATTAAGATTTAAAAGTGGAGATTGGGAGCATAAGGACTGAACAAGTGGCATAAGGACAATTTATTGACATACATTAGAAGCAGGAAGACTGCACAACAATTGTCTGGCAAGACTGAAATAGTACTGGGAAACAAAGGGAGTGAAGCAAGAGGACGAAAAACAGCACAGTAGAAATAATGGCTGATTATGACCTTGAGCTATTTAGTTATGCAAAGGAGGGACCTTGCCTTTTCTCACCCTGTATGGCCACGCTAACATTTCTTGTTAGCTGGGTTCCTGATCTGGGATATTCATAAAAAATACCCACTATTTCTTCCTGTGGAAATTCCTAGTCTTTTCTTTTTCAGTTCTCTTTCACTTTCACACCAGCCAACAGCACTCTCCCTCCAAGATGGGGAAACAAAAACAACACTCAGGAAAGTGAGGGCATGAGATGTCCCTTCTCTTGAACAGGAAAACAGAGAAAACATGATTCTGTGACACAAAATTCTTGCATTGTCCATTTTTTGTGGGGATGGAGCAATCTTGAGCCTACCTCGTATTCTATTTCCACCTATCTCCTGTTGCCCAGAAATCCAGACAGATCAAAAGGTACCTTTTAGGCTAAAAAGAAGGTTTTAGGCTTAATATAGATGGAAAATTCTATGATCTTCAAGTCACAAAAATCATCCCCTCTGGTCCTTTCAAACAGCAAATCCCATTAATCAATTCTTTGGCAAGTAAAGGGTGAAAGAACAGCAGGTACAGAAAATGCTGAAATTAAGGGATAAATTAAAGGCAAGCCATTCTGAGGACTAACACAGCCTGTCCAAAGCAGCCCAAGGTTGAAGGCAGAGCTTCCAACAAAAATCTGCACTCTTCTATCAGGAATGAAAGGATAGCAGTCCTCAAAAATAGCCACAAATGATGATCCAGATTACATGCCAATGAATTCTGTGATTTTGTAAACCGTCTGGAAGGCTACTTTAAAAGATTATAACTTTAATGCCTCAGCAGAGATTATATAATGGGGAGAAAAACAACATCGATAACACAACGAAAATTATGTCTTTTTTAACTTTGAGAGCATCCACAGAATTCATTATTATTTATTTGGCCTTTCAAAAGGGTTTTGACAATGTGACTCATGAAGACCATAAAGAAAACACAGTAGTCACGACTGGAAGTTGGAGTCATGATTAAAAACAAGCTAAGGAGCCAAAAGTAAAATGTGCAAATGAAAAGACACTTTGGCAAGAGAAATGTTAAGAGCTGTTGAATGCAGAGGCCATGCTGATATCAATTTTTAACTTCAGTTCATATCTAGAAAGATCAGCTATAAAATAAAGAGTGGCAAAAATGACAAGCAAGGGGAGAGTACTGGGTTACTGAAGGGTTTAACCAAGCTGAGTGAACGTGAAACACAATAAATATTTTTTTAATATATTTGCTAAGGAGATCATATTGCTGCATTCTCCAAGGGGAGGACCTGGGTGCTACCATAAAAAATTAATGGAAATTTTGAGGAATATGCAGTAATGTCAGGTAAGTCAAGCAGGAAAGCAGCCCTGAATTGAAAAACATTATCCTTCTAATATCCGCCTTCCAGGGAAACAGCTTCCTGGAGAATGCTAATGAGCCTTTCCTCATTAGCTACATTAAAGCTACAGAAGTAACAGGACTGCAAGGGCAGGTGTCTACAAAAATGTCACTTTTAAGAAACTGCCATATATGAAAACATACAGTGAACAAACTATTTATGTTAGTAAGCACATGAGCAACAGGGAACACAACAGAGATACACAGTCTGAAAGTCAGGATTTGCAGTCTGACTTTCTCACCTGCTTCCAGTCTTGAAAGGGGAATGATTCAGCTAAATTAAACTAGCAATAAATTCAAAGTATAGGAACATATTATTTTTCAGTGTGCAGTCTGAACATGTGAAAATCAATGCCTTGTTAAGGGATATCATCAGGAATCTGAAAGAATAATTCTATCCATAGCCTACAAAAATACTGTATTGCATGGGATTGTTTGCTGGAAAGACCACACAGACCTTTGTGCAAAGCCAAGGGAGCTGCCTGCCCCACTTTCTGACAAGGACAGAGTATTCCAAAAGGATCTGATGTTGGTCAGCTTGAGCCTCTTACCAATCAACCCTTTGTAAAAACTGTCAGGGTAGGCTTGGCATTGATTACACCGTGGGCCTGTTCCAGTGCAGTAATTTCTACTTCTGTTTTCCATGGCCAAAAGAAATGGCAAAAAAATAGATGAGTTCACTTTATCTAATGCAAAATGCCTCACCCTCTAAGCTAGCTATGGTGCCTTACACAGGGCTGTCAATGCAACATTCAAATATGACAAAAATACGTAAAAACATGCATGGTTACCTTGCCACCTGCTCTCCCCCTGCCCCCACAAATAATTACCAAGAACCTAAATTGTAAGACTGTTTTAGTTTATAAATGTTGTGTATAGCACTCTGCTTCCCAACATATAAATATATTTCCTTTTTTTTTATTCTTATCTTTTTTTCCCATCCGTCCATCATTCTTTGCAAAACCCATTTAATACTTAAAGGAGAGTCCGAGCTGTGTGTCAGATCCTGGGACAGTGCCACTCGTACAGTGGTTTGCTACACTCAGCCTTTGGTCTTGTGGCTAACAATTCACCCAAGCTGTGAGAACACCTCACCACAACCCACAGGCTGCTGCTCTTCAAAGGAAGACAACGAGACGTAATTAAGAGATGATGAGCTCAAATGTAAGACAAGAGATGTGGGAGCAGATTCTGTAACCACACCGGTGAGTGGTTTTACTACTGAAGTTTCATCAGCTCTGTCTTCACTTATGGCATCAGTAGAACTCACACATTTTCAAACTATATTTGCAGCAGCAAAGAGGAAAAAAAAAGAATGCTAAAACTGGACCACTCCATAAAAATAGTTTTAACATCAACTGGTCAGAACTAAAATTGTAAATCAGCATTATTAACAAATTACCCTTGTAGCAAGTGGGGCCTGTGTCTGAAAAAAAAAACAAACCAGCAAACCAGCATTCAGTTTCGCTAAAAACATGTCAAAATTTCATCCCACAAGAATTATAACCTGAAGTTATTCTCAGCCTCATTTCAATTATGATTCTGTAATTGTGGCCATCATATAAAGAACTACAGACAGAAGTATCTGTGTGTATAGGTGCCAGCTCAGGGACTAAAGGCACAATTGCAGAATGGAAATGAAAATTCAGGTGTGAGTACAGATCTACTCCAGCACGTACAGATCAGTCCCTCACTGGCTATTCAGAAAAAAA
>VXBR01010172.1:0-53042 GCA_013400215.1 Cisticola juncidis | reverse complement strand
AAAAAAAAAAAAAGTAAACCTTTCTGTGACTGTAAATTAAAGTATTCTCATGCAGTGAGGGTAAAAAGAGTATTTGCAAGGTTGTTTATATAAAGAGCTATTACAATTAAATCCTACGAAATGTGTAATTTAAACTCATCCGAGGGCTCCAAATCATGAAAATATTTCCCATTGCAATGCTGTGATTAACTCGCACGCGGAATCGCAGATCCTCAGACAGATATGGGAGCAACAAATACGCTCCATACAGGAATCAAAATATTTAACAACCATTTTTCAAAGCGCTCCAGCTCCAGACGGTGGTGTCTTCCCGAGGACTCGGTCACGGCTCCCCCTGTCCCAGGGCCGGGGTTTGTCTCGGGCACGGCCGGGCTGTCTGAGCGCTCCCGGAGGCGCTCGCCGGGAAGCGAAGCTGCGAAGCGCTCGCACGGCACCCTCTGCCCGCGGGGCCGCGCCCGGGACCGAGCGGGGCCTGCCTCGGGGGCGCGCACAGAGACACGAACGCGGCTCCCGCGGCGCTTTCCCTTCCCTTCCCTTCCCTTCCCTTCCCTTCCCTTCCCCACTGTTCGCTGCCCCAACTCACCTTCTTAACCCTATTCCTTTTGTAATCCTTTCCTTGTTTTACATCCAGCTGCTCCAGAATTTCACCTGTGATTCTTTGGCCATTTATTCCCATTTAATCTTTCATTCCCTTGGTTATTACTTAGCATCACTTACAGTCTTTTCTGCAGACAGGCCCTGTATTTGGCTGGGGGATTTGTGGAATAGATGGACTGTGCACTAAACTAAGGCACCTTTTGTGAAGCCAAGCACACATTTGACTTATTAACCCCCTTTTTTGCAGAGTATGAATTCTGGCTGTCACCTGCTGGGTGGCTCCAGCAAGCAGAATCTATCCAGGCATGAATCAGGCCAGGTATGCTCCATCTCAGCATGCTCAGTTTGCAGCATGGTACCAAATTCATCCTGAGCAGTGGTAACCCCACTGGCACCATCCAGCACATCCATACGTTCTGCCCAAGGACAGAAAGGACACGCTGCACACTGATGCAAATTCCTTTACAGAGCCCCACTTTGAGGACCTGCTAGATAATAACTCATATTAGCAAATCTCCCCATCTGTATATTAACAGATGTGTGTTTGTCAGAGTCCTCCTGTTTCCTCTAAAGCATTTGGTGACTTGGAGAGAGCTGAAACACCAGTGGGCTGATCAGGCATGACAAAGTTTTGTGGTTTTCTTCCTACTGCTGACAAACTATAAAAGTTTTTACTGGCAGTAATCTGTTTATCCTTGTAATGGGTGAAGCCACACTGGGCAACTCAACGAAGTCATGCTGTGACTGCCACTGTCAGGAACATTTTCATCCCCTCACAGATCAGAATAAAGCATACTCTGCCATGGAATAGGACGAGCAACTTGTTACACCTGGAGGTTTTGCATTTGAGTTGGCATCCAACAGAGAAACAAAGTGCAGACCAAGCAAGCCACAGCCCATAAAGAGCTAGAAAGGCAGGCCTCAATTCTCCAGATATGTGTTTGGCTTTAGAGGATAGAGAATTCTTTGGAGGATATAATCCTTTAGCTACAAAAATACTAATAAATACCCAAGTCAAAGTGAGTAAAAGCCTTCTTCTTTCTTACAAAGTTTGCTCAGTGTTGTCATAAGAGCAAATACCAAATGATTCGTACAAGTGAAAGTTGCATGAACCAAAATGTTCTTCATTTTCAGTGTCTTTTACTGCTTTTCTCTGATTTAAAGCACCAAAGCATTGTCAGAGCTAATACAGTAAACAGTTAAATGCAAGGATGGAACATAGCAGTAAGACTTTAATTTCTAATTTATAAAATAATTTTTAGAACATGTAAAAACATGCTAAATAATTAAAGGTATACCGAGATATTCGAGATGGAAAAGTAAGTAACCATTTTAATATATTTTTCTCATTTTTTATCTACATATTCAACTACAAACTTCCTAGTATTATGAAGCTTATGGGAATTGGCTAGTGATTCCAAACTCCACATGCTGGTTTGAAATTCTCTTTCTACGGTTTGCAGCTCAAAGGGGTATGAGGAAGCAACATGGTTGTACATTATTAAATTCAAATGGAAAAAGTACTCCCTTAAAAATCTTCACTGCTTTATTAAATGATCCAAAAACTGAGAGGTGGGGCTGGCATAACTGCCAGGTGGAATGATTGCCAGATACCTCCAATTAGAAGACATTTTCAGTTGGTTAAAGAGTTTGCCAAACTTCAACTGTTTGGCTGAAAACAGCCCTCACCAGGTGTGTGCCTCGGGGATGACTTGTTTGAAAATCTTCAGCCAAACATCTTAGGGCTTTCTTAGGAGGAGCCTGTAGAAGGCTGGTCATGCTGCCAAACTACGGAGACCTCCTCTTTGAGAAGCTCCTGCTTCGTTTGGAGCAGGGGTTGGGATGGGAGTGGCCTGGTAAGGAGGTGGAGTTTGGTGCTTCACTCTCGCCAGGCGGCCAAGGTGAGAAAGCCTCAGTTTGTGTTTGCTCGCCAGGGGCTTCCTGAGGTCTGGCAGAGAAAATCCCAAAGCCCAGTTTCACAAACCGTGCTGCTGGTGAGATGGAGACAAACCTGCCTGACACCAGAGCTCTGTCAATCCACCTGGGATGGTGGAACTGTCTGCCTGGGTGCCACAAGACCACCCTCCTCTGCTCTTAAAATCTCTCCTGTGGCATCCAGACAGCCTAGTGCGAGTTGCTTGATTTCAGTATGCAAGAACTAAAACTATAAACCAGAATACAAGGAAGAGAAGGGAGAAGGGCATCAGTAAAGTGATGGCGACTGGAGGAGCAAGGGAGGCAGGCTGGGTGCAGAAGGTGAGAATAGACTCTATCTGAACAGGGAAGCTAAAACTATTTGCAAAAAGAAACTGGGCATCTTGGCTGGGGAAGCAAATAGGAGCAGGTAGAGAATAGACAGTGCTGACAAGGCAGGGCCTTGTCAAAGGAAAAGAGGGAATCACCAACAAGTGTGTTGTTTATGGAGATACTTGAAATAGAGAATTATCTTCTCATTGCCATCAGCTGGCTCAAGTAGCACTGTGGGATGGTTCAGAAAACTCCTCCTGATTTGGATCTGAGTAGACTGGTACAGGATAAAATCTCTGTTCATGCCATTTGCTATTAACCCCCTCACCTGACTTGCAAAAAACAACTTGCTCAAGCCTGTGTACTGACACACAGACACATGCATACACATGTCAAAACTACATTGAAACAAGGGTTAATCTTGTTCAGAGAGGATTAAAGTGTATAGAATCAAGTACACAAAAACAGGAATAAAATCTGCTGTGCAGCAAGCAGCATTTCTTGTACACAGCCCTTGTTTGTATGGCACAGTTCTCACTGGCAGGCCTTCCATCTTTTCTGCTGGGGCCCAGCTTCAGGAACTGGATGAAACAAAACAATGCCAATATTGGCGGCTACCCTATTTTGTATTCCCCTCACTAACAAGGTGCAGTTCCATGTCTTATTTGCTGGATGCTTCTCAAACTACCCTCTGGAGCCTGAATTACAAGGTTTTCTTGTGGCACTATTTACCACTGTGGTCCTTGGACGCTTCTCAGAGATCCTCTAATTCATATTCATGGAAATCCCATGAGCTGAAGCAGAGTTACTATGCACATTTTAAGGGTAAGATTTTGGCACAGGCATCCCCTCCATCCTGGGATCCCCAGAATTCCTGGTAAAGCACTCAGACACTGGCACTGTGTGCTGGAAGCACCTTTCCCCTGGATCCCACTGGCAGGGGAAAACCCTTGCCAGAGTTCACAACCAAGGCGCATATCAGGAACCAACATAACCTGACTTATAATTTGTTAAAAACAAAAAGTAAAATACCTACCCTCGTGGATTTCTGCCGTATACATGCCCTTTGTTCTATACAAGGTACAGTTCTAAAGCAACCACTACCAGGCACTGGGAGGTTAGGGAGAATTTCCTATTATCCCAGGTTAATAAAACTGGTTTTCTCAGCGTTATAGTGCTGGGACACAATATAAAATAAAATCAGTCTTAAAAACTATTTTCTATCCTTTAGTATCATCTTTTTAAGTAAGTATTAAGATTGGGGAAGGTTTGACACATGAATTTTGTAGCGTTGGCAATTCCAGTGATGCCTTGGTGTAATGGGCTGCTGAGCATTGCTGGTTTGTGTCCAAGCAGACACAGCAGGCAATAGCTGAGATCACAGCTCCTGTACCTGGTAACAGCTCAGGGTCCACAGGAGCTCCCTTGTGTGCTGAACTGAGGGCCAGGACTGCCAAGTGACCATCAAACCACCTGCCAGGCCAGAGCCAGGTTTCCTTTCCTTTGGCACAGAAGGAAGACTGGGAGGCTGCAGGGAGTGCACATTCCTTTCACACTGCCCAGGGCAGGAGGATCCAGGTCAGGGCAGCAGGGAAGGCCACAGTGCACTTAGTGGCTGGCTGAGTTTGTGGTTATTTTGGATTATTGTGACAGTAACACTTTTTGCAACTTCTTCCGAGTTTTCATCCTTCTGGAGCATTTTCAGTGTTTTGAATGTGCCTAGAGCTGAAAGTTGTAACTCAAAGAAACCTGTAATGACACGAATGCTTATGCTAACTTTTACTGGAACCTTCAGACACCTCTGGAAGGAAACCTCTGAATGGGATAAATCCAGAAATCACAGGCAACATGCCTTGCACAGTTAAATGGGAAAATATTTAGAAAGAAAATCGTTTTTCAAGGTGAATGAGTTTGGCAAGGACTCATTGCAAAGAGACTGAACCATAAATTCCTTTTTGCACAGAACAGGAGACCTTGAGCCCCAAAGGGCAGCTGAGACTTTGGCAGAATAAGCTTTGGCACTGCAGCATAATGATGCCAACAGCAATGACCTAAGTGTGGTCAGATGGCACCTTTCAGGAAGACACCTGGTGTGTTCCACTGAAGAGCAAACAGTTGCCTGAATATATGCTAGACAGGAATTACTGAAACTCTGATGATATGGGCAAAATGTTGCTCTTTCAAACACAAACACCAGCATCTTCTCAATGGAATAGTGGTGGCCTTTTGGGATGAAATGTTCTTGGCACACTGCTATAACCTGAAACCAGCCTTGCTCAGGGCAAGGTTGACCTAGGCCAAAGAAATTATTCCAGGAGAAAAACAGTTAAAATAGTCCAAACAAAATCTGTGAAGGACCTGAGTATTATTTTGAAGGCATACTGCTGATCTGGAGAAAGGAAAATTCAAGTTCCTCCCTACAAAGTATTTTTTTTTTTCATTCTTCCCTCAGCTCAGGACTTCTATTTTACCAGAAATATACTTATAAAAAACTGCTCAAATCACATTCTGGAATCCTAAATTACCTAGGTGGAAGAAATGTCCTAAATCAACTGGAACTGTTGGCTAATGTGTGAGTGTTTTCAATTAAAAAAAAAAAAAATCAATCAGAAGAACCTGAATGTGAAAGCAGATCTTTCATTTTCCTACAGAATGCTGGATTACTTCTGATATAACTTTTAATTTATAAAAATCTGTTCCTTTGGAGAAGGTACAACTCACCCCCCTGTACTCTCATAATTAAAAGAAAAATGAACCTGGTAAGTGATTTATTGATGAAATAGTTGGGAAACTAAGAGTTAAACTTCCTATGTTCACAATAGACACTGTCTTTTTTTGAAAGAAAAATGTTAATTTTGAAAGGCAAGTGGGAAAAAATGGAGCTTAGGAGATGAGAAAGTACTGGAGCTTCCTCTTAATGTTGTTTCCAACATTCAGCTGCAGGTGATCATCTGTATAGAAGTCATGTTCTTCTTATCTAAACCTTGTAAAAGCAATATTCACATAGAAAGTAGAAAAATAAAACAATTTCCAAGTAGAAAAATAATGGGAGAAGTGGGATAAAACCCCAGACCTTTTTCATCCATTGAACATTCCTCTGCTCAATGGATTTAAAAAGTCAAAATCAACCACCCCCAAATTGAAACAACCTAGCCAAGTGTTATTTCCTAGCTTTGGTTTCTTTTTGTCACAACATTGTTACTGAAACGTGGATTTTGCTTGATGAATTTATTTGTATCACAGGACTGTATGACAAGCAATGTTTCTGCATTTTGTTGTATGTCATTAGTTCCCTCCCCATAAACCATGCAGGCTGTCACTCAAAAATACCTTCCATGGGTTTTTTCAGTCTCAATAGATTAAATTTTGAAGTATTTTAAAATAAAGAGTGAAAAATGAGCTGGAGGAGTGAAATCAGGGTTAATTCAATTGCACTTTTAAGGGTATCCTGACATTTGAAAAAGTGGCCAAGCACATTCTGCCTGCTTGTTTTGATACAGATACATCTGTCAGGAATTCGTGCACAAGCTTGTATGGGACTCCCAGGATTGTGTGTGTTGTAAAATAAATCTGTATTGGTCTGCTCCCAATCCAAATACACTTGTGACTAAAGCTCTCACACACATATAGAGATCTAGCAAATCAAAGTATGTTTCCAGGAGCTGTAACTTATTCAATTTACATATAAAATCTATCAGATGATGGAAAAAAAAATACATCAAAGATTACTTGAACTCTACTGTAATATACTCCTACCATTAGATCTTATTTTATTGAATGATTCATGCCTTATTGGCTTTTCTAGATTTGCTTTTATATTTCTGCCTCGCTATTTTAAGATGCATTATCTTTAATCCAAAAACTGCCATCCTACCTAAACCTATTTAGAATTTTCTATGATTAAATCTCATTGAGTGAAGATTAGTGAGAATTACAGCTCTTTCACAGCACAGTCTGAGGGAACACACCAACCACAGCTTGGCACAACCCAAAAATGCCTTGTCCACCTTTACATTTTGTAACATCAAGATGTGAAGCTACAGAATGGGAGGGATTTTTTTCTTAACTGAGAAAAAAATAATGGGACACACTGATTTGTGTTCAGCTTGCTCCTCACAGCAGAAAGCCCTGCAGTTTTCATGCATTCCTGCATTATTTGCACCCTGTGCAGAATGCAGGACGTGTCGCTTCTGTAGAGAAGGGACCCAGACCTCAGGCTGGGAGGGAGCTCAGACCAGGGCATGCTTGAACCACACCAGCTCCTCTGGAACTTGACTGCTTTGCAGGAAAATCTCCCATTTGGAGCCACCACAGATGGCTCAAAATCTGTCTGCACATGCAATTAGCAGAAAATGAACAGAAATTTCATTATTTGGGAAAAATAATTATTTGGGAAAGACCAGGGCAATAAGTGAAGAAAGTCCATTGAAGCTTTCATATTTCATACTTCTTCTTCACTTCAGATAAAATCCCCCCCCCCCATTAAAAAAAATTCCTAGAAATTATTTCCTTGGTCATTTAAGGAACCTGGAACATACTGTGTGGTTTGAAATTATCCAAATTCCTGAACTTTGAGGTGGCAGCAGTGGACAGGGACTCTGAATTTGGGCCTGACTGTGTTGAATGCTTAGCAAAAACAAGGATTTTGATTCTAATGCTTTTTGAGCAACAGTCCTTTTTACAAAATAAGTAAAAATCTAACATATTTGTAATATAAAATCTCAAATTTTAGTTGCAGAAATAGCATTTAAAAGTTATTCCTCTGCAGAGTAGTTAACAAGTATTAATTAAAAATACCCACACTAACTTAATCACCTTATTGAGTAAATTAAACATTTTCCTTTAAAAAAATACATGTAATAGTTTAATTTGAATTTCCCTCCAAAGCTCTGAGTTAGTGCATGATTATTTCTAATGGAAAATCTCAATATGTCTTTTCTGCAATGAAAATGTTTAAAAGATAAAATTCTTTAAAAATGTGTTTTCTTACATTGCTAATTCCCAATAATTTAGAAAATCATCTTCTTATGCTCACCATATTGAGCTCAGCATTTTGTAAATAGAAAAGTTTAAGATTAAAAAACATGTGTATGAAGTTGGTGTCATAAAAGTACTCCAGTTATTGGTCATTTGTTCAGTTATATCAGAGTACATGGTAAGCAAGTACACATTCCTTTGAAACAGCTTCTGTTTCTGAGGTGTATTTTAGTGACAAAAGAATATTAGTTGCACTGTGAGTTGTTGATTTATTGAAGTGCAGAGGATACAGCCTCAGACACTACCTGAACTGCTTCCTGTCAGTATTTCAAAGTATGTTTAGCTGAATAAGTGTATTTTCAACATTACAATGAGGTGGAGTCACCTTTTCCCTTGATTAGCATTTCATGGTAGTTTGGTACAAAAAGGCCCGAAGTTATACATGGAAGAAAACAGGCATAAATAAATGTAAAATAAAAAAGTCTCTGAAACATTTTCCACTCTCCAGCACCTCCCTAATAAAGGACATGAGAGAAGTTGAAGTCCTGAGGAATGTGGGAGTCCCTTGGGAGTTTCAGGTCACTTCCCCTTCTTTCTCTTCTCTTTCCCCTTCCCCTTCCCTTTCCTCTTTTGCTCTCCCTTTCCTTTACCCTTGCTGACCCCTCACACCACTCCAGGAGCTTTAGGATGTTTTCTTTCATCTGAAGTGACCTTAGTGGCTCAATCAGCATCTGAGGAACGGCTCTGTCCCCTCCACCCACCACTCCAGTGCCAGGAGCAGGAGCTGAGAGAGGGGCTGGCCCCAGCTGTGCCAGGAGCCCCTGCCAGAGCAGCCACACACTGAGGACACTGCACCAAGCACCTGAGGCTCCACAGGATATCCGGGGCTGGGTAGGGACACAGGGACAACGCGTGCCAGTATGTGAATGTCACAGATCCACAGGTCTGATCCTCTCCCCAGTCACAGACCTTACTCCTCAGGACTTGAGAGGACTCAGGATTTGTGCTGGATTTGGCTGGGGTGGAGTTAAATTTCTTCCCAGTAGCTGGTAGTGGCTGTGTTTTGGATTTGTGCTGGAGCAGTGCTGATAACACAGAGATGTTTTAGTTACTGCTGAGCAGGGCATGCACAGAGCCAAGGACTTTTCTGCTCCTCTCCCACCTCACCAGTGAAGGCCTGGGGGGCATTGGGAGGATTCACATTCAGGACAACTGACCCCAGCTGGACACAGGGACATCCCAGACCATACAGCATCACTCCAGTATGTAAAGGTGGGGGGAGGAGGAGGAGGAAGGAGGGGATAATTTGGAGTGATGGAGTTTATCTTCCCAAGTCACTGTGACCCTTGATGAAGCCCAGCTTACCTGGGAAAGGTTACTAAAATGACAAAGCAGAATCCATATGAAGCAAACTACAGAAGAAGTTTCCCCACCCTTCCCTTTCCAGGTTCCAGAGGAAGTCCCCTGCTGGGCTGGTCCAAACACTGTAACTCAGCGAGGATCAGGCTGTTGCACAACACCCTGTGACCTGGGCTGTGCAGGGGCAAGGTTGGAGGCAAACACCCCTCTGAATACAGCCTAAGGTCTGATACAGCCTTGCTGGAGGGAGACAGTGTCTGGGCTTGAGCTGTCTTTCAGTTTAACCAGCTGGTATGGAAAAGCAGAGCATGTGGTTCAGGACTGCAAGCTCATACTTGTTTCTAAGTCATCATCGGCCAATACACATTTCCAAGCTCAGTGGTGAATATTTGAACACTGACATTGTGCAAAACAAAGGAACTTTTTAATGGAAAAATGGCTGTGGGTATCAATTGTGTGGTAAACATCTACTTCAGCAAAAACCTGGCCAAGGCAGTGGTCCAGGTATGAAAGATTGCAAAGTACAGTGCATTATTTTCAACTTCTAGTCACTTTTTTTTTAATGGGTTTAGTTGTCATTAATTATCTGTTATCTGCTCTCCAGAATTTACTACTGATATTCAGTAGTGTTACAGGAGTACTTGAGATCTCTGCTGAATTTTAGGGCACTACTGTATTGTACTGTGCACTTTGGAAAATGTAAAGGGTTAATATAGATGATTATAATATTAATGAGGAGAAATACAATACAGGACAAGGCTGGGAGCAAGAGCAGTGGTTTGAGGGATGTGCTGCATCTCTGGGGAACAAGGAGAGGCTAAGAAATAAATAAAAATGCTGCCTTTAAAGCTCGGTAACTCAATGTGAAGCTAAAGTAGTACCTCTGACTTCAGAGGTCTCTTAATTTAGGAGGTGTGTGATTTAGTGCTACCTGTTTCTTCAACCTTAAGGTACCCAAATATTGGCAAATATAAATAAAAATGGGGGAGAAAGTAGAACAGAGCTATAACAACAGCATCTAATCAAAGAGTGCTCCCTGAAAATACAAAGGTTTTCTTTTTAAAATATATGTCAAAACTAATCATAAGACCATGATGTGTGGGACTTTCAGCACAGCTGGGCAAATAATGCCCTTTTATGTTGATTGTATGAGGCTGATATTTGGAGCCATCACCGTAACAGTTGTATTTGCTTGGGATGATCAGGAACAATTAAAAATGCTTAATCTGAAAGAAAACTCATGCAACTCTTTATTTATTATTTAACTAATGGGAGGGGCTTTCATCTATAAATGTTCATCTATTATTTAGAGAGGAAAATGCAGTGCTGTGGGTTTTTTCATGTATCAGATGATTATCTTATCTGCAAGGGCTCAATGATTCAGTTTATAAATGGATAAAAAATAGTTTTTGAAAGGTACTGCAGTATTTTCCAAGTGACAGAATGTCTCTGAAAAGCCCACATTATGCCCCAAACATCCCCTCCCCACAAAATAAGATTGTAATTAAATAGCATTATTCCACACAAGGATGTTATGATGCTGAACCTGCAAAGATCTCTGTTTTCTGCCTCTAAACATGATATGTAGAAGGTCTGTCCTGGAGCTTTCCCACCTGCTTGGGCCCATGAAAGCCCTTGAGGCCTTGGCCAGAGCATCCTCAGCCAGAAGGACTGGACTGTCAGGGCAGAGTGCCCTGCACTGATTGTAATGTGATATGATGCTCTGGAAAGGTCTGATTTGCCCCTAAACCACCCGGCTTCTAACTAAGCTTTCTCCCACTTCACTTTTTGGTCAACTTAGGCTTGCCCTCCTTGGAACTAAAGTCACATTTTATGCAGGTCATTCCGTCTATGTCCTGCAACCCATTACCTTATCATGCGTTATGTCTTTCTGAGGTTGTAACTTACTTACAGTGTTTATTTGTACAATTTTACATCAGAAGAGTTCCTGCTGAGATGCCCTGAACTCCACAGAACAGAGTTCCCCAAGCTTCTGGTTTCTTTATGTTCTTTGGAACCAGGGGTGACACCTCTACAGCCAAGGCATTTCAAACTCCTTTTCCACTTCTCTCTGCTGAGCAGAACTCAGGTGTACTGAAGGGTGCTATCCTGCATGCCCAGTTCACATGGAATTTTTGCAGAGCAGCCTGCTGGTGACAGATCCATCAAGCATTGCTTCTGAAGAGCAGCTCCCAGTCTTCCCTGCCAACTACTAATTGGAAGGCAGAAATTAGCCAAGATATTGAAGTTTTAAGGCACATCAGGAGGCTAAAGGTGCAGTGCATTTTTGTAACTTTTCTTTCAGGGTGTAGATTTACTAACTTTGAAGTGCCAGAGGATCTTTATTGTGTATTTTGTCTATAAAATGACATTACTAAAACATCTTCTGCCTTCAGAGGGCTGCAAAGGCCAGTACACACCCTCAGCAGAGGACAGCATACATTCTTGATACATCCATAAAGTTTTCCAATACACTTATTGGTGAACTTGCCTGAACTCCATTTTTATATCCAAAGACAGCAGCCAACAGCTATTCAGAAGTGCTCAGAAAATGTCTTAGCAGTTACAAGTAAATCCATTTTTCTATTTTAAAATTCTTTCAAGAACTAACAAACTACAGTAACAATAGAACCCTGACACTCCTCCTCAGACCAATGTTTGGGCACCTGACAAGCTCCAGTGAAGTGTGACAGCATCTCTCACCACCCATGTCACAGTCACACAGCATCTCCCTGCAGCTGGGAGCCACTGGGATGGACACGCTGTCTGTAGAGGCAGGGGGAGAACTTCCCTGCAGGAATCGGACCACACAGCTTTCCCTGCCCACACCAGAGCTCCAGGTGTGCAGCTGCCAGTGAGAATGATACCTGTGAAATGATCTTCCAGATACCTAAACCCATGGTACCTTTAACTGCAAGGCACTGGTGGCATAACCAGATTTATGAGTGCCCTTGAGTTGTGCCATGCTGACAGAAATGCTGATACAGCCTACTTTAGTCTCAACATTTTAGCATCAGATACTTTGTTTACCAAAGGTTTTGCTGTGCAAAGATCAGAGTGCTAATAAGTGTCAAACTCCCTACAAGTATTTTACATGTTTCTTATACAATGGAATGCTACAATTTTTCCAAAGTCTGGTATCTCAACACTTACACAGACTTGCAGCTCTAACCTGCACTCAAGTGAGTGCCACCTGAGGAATAAAACTCTCTGGTGCTATTCTGCCAAATTACCTGATCCTCAAATCATGCCCCTGATTCTGGACTGAATATGCAACTACTGTAATTCTTTACTTAGAAAAAACATGTATTTGTGGTAGATAAATACTTTACTGTTAGATTCCTGCCCTTCTGAGGAAACAGAAAATTTTGCAAGTCAGAGAAAGCCATTAAAGAGCCAGATTAATGCAAAAAATGCATGAAAAGCAATTTCTCTAGCTGATATCACCACACTGCTAAACAGGCTAGCAACAATAAATCTATAGCATGTACACAGCCCCACTATGTACACCTGGAAGCTTATATAAGGAAAGCATGTTCATCAGAAAAAAGCCAGCTACATTTGGTTCTTGATTTTGGGTCATTTTTGCATTGTTTAGAAGTACCTATTTTTAGGTGAAGCATTGTAAAACACATTTGAGAGCAAATTATTCACCTGTATTTCTTGTGCAACTTAAAATTTTCTAGCACCAGACGCACACAGGGAAAGAAAGAGTGGCTGCAGAACCAGAGTCACACCCACTAAAAGTAATTAAAACACAGTATTAAACATTCATGGCAATTATTCTTTGAATGACCTCTCCACACCATAAAAAGTGCCTAGCTAGGGCTTTCCCTCCAGCAGCATCACTCTGACCTCACCAAGGGAAGAGAACAATTCCCAAGAGATGTGGCAGAAGGAGCCCCAACCAAGCATGATGGCATCTCCCCCTTCAGACATCCCAAATTTACACAGAGTGGTCAGACCTGGCCACATTCCAGGCCAACATTCCCTGCAAAGTAAAAATCCTTTTGTTATGTCAAAAAAAATCCCAGAGGATCTACATACAACACCTAACTCATTGCATGTCAGGCAAATACAAGTCCACTAAACCCAACAAGTACAAACCTCCCTTCTAAGGAAAAACAATTTATATGAAATTTTGATGGCTGGCAATCCCCCACTGCCTTTCCCACACAGTTCTAAGTCACACTTTTATTTGCTCATTCTCAGTCTATGGTTGCACTGTCTCACAGGTCAGCCCTAAGTGTCAAAGCTGTGCTAATGCAGTGACAGCAGGAAGGCCACGGAGGGGTCAGGCTGATCTAGACCTTGATACAAGGAAAGAAACAATTTTTCTCCCGTGTCTCACCAGTTTCCTACCCTGGGTTCATCTCCAGGCCCCCATATGCCAGCACAGCCCTTACAGCTTCCACTCCAGTGGCTTTCAGCTCCTGCAGACAATGCAGCTCTGAGTGCCACAGAACAGTGCACTGGGACTGTGCAGAATTAACAGTGCACAATTAAACCACTTCTGGTTAGGTTTGGTATTGTTAAGTGTACTGAACATCCCCTTCTTACAGGGGGCAATTGGTGTGAAATACAGCACAATGACAATACTGGCAAGGGAGGTGTTTCTTATATGGGACAGGCCTGGGGCTCCTGTGCTCCTTTCCACTGCCTCTGGCAGGGCCAAGGAATTCAGAATGTCCACAGCTGTTCTGTGTGTGCCTTCGACTTGAACTTCAGTGAAGGGACAGACAAACAGAGCAATCACAAGGAGACTGTCCTCCATCCCAGTTCCTCAAAGAACCCTTGCTCAAAGAACTACAGTTCACACCAGAAATATCCTTAAACTCCTGTATGTAGCAGAAGTGAAAAAGGATTATCAAGCAGTACTATGATTTCTACATTAATATAATTAAATTAATTTCAAGTAGTGCTGTGTAAAGTAATGCATCTGCTTAGAGGCCACATTGAATTGTGCAGTTAGTCCACAATGATGTGCACCAAGCAGGGACATACTATGCAAAACTCTGCAGAAGTTTAGGTTTTAGATTGCTAAATGCCTTCTATTTTTAATTAAATTGCTCATGTTCTTTAAAACTTTAATTGCAAAAACTGAAATCAGCATTTACTTTTCTGGGAATCTGAATTCAATGAGAGCAACTGTTCAGAAGTATTTCCTATTTTAATGGATCAATGAAAAAATACTGAGATAAAATAACAGCATGGGGTAAGATGAGGAGTAAGGCTACACTTAGTGGGACAGTACATCTTTGTGCTGAGGCCCACGGGACAGAAAGCATAACAAGAACTTTTCATAATGAAAAATGGTCACCATCATAAGGGGATTCTTCATTACATCAGGCACATTCTTGGCTTTTCGAACACCATTTTCTCACTATGAGTGAAGAACATTACACATACGTGTCCTGAAGTAGGCATGGAAGGGCACGCATTAAAGGCAATAAAACTTTTTTTCTGATCTTTCAAAGATTTGACAGGAGGAAAATATGGGTCCTTTGCAGGGATCCAAGTTCTGTTTGTCATCTGAATTGGTATTTTCAGTTTCCCACTATGAAAGTCAGAGCAAGAGGTGAATGGAATGAGGTTTCCCAACAAGTCCTCTGTCCAAGAACTGACACCGAAAATCTCTCACTCCCTCCTCTGCCCTCCATCACAGAACACTCCTGCCAGTGACCAGCCTTTGCAAACTCTCCTGGTCACACCGGTTTTGGGCTTCAGATGGGGATGAAAGGCAAAGAGCACCACATAAAAAGGAGATCCTGGCATCAGCCAACATGCATGTCTGCCACTGCCACATCCCAGGAGGCAGGCACTGACAGGCTGTCACGGCTCCTGGGACATGGAGGAGGAGGGATAGGGGCCTCTCCTGGCACAAGGATAACCTCTCTGGGAAGGTGAAGCTCAGAGGGCTGCTGGCAGTATCAGGGCATGTAAATACTTGTCAAGTTCCCTGGATTTTCTGGATGTCTACAAATTGCACAGTGATACAACAAGGAAAAGAGCCATTTGTTCTAATGCTGCAATATCCTGTGTATCCTACCTCTTCAGAGTTTATTGTTGGGGTCTGAACACAGGAATCGGCCCTGAGGCAGAGCTAGCAGGTGCTGAAAAACACAAGGGGAGAGATTCACAAGGTTAAGATCAGTGTTGGGAAAAAAAAAAAAAAACAACCAACCAACAAAACCCCCCCCAGAGAACAGGTAGAGGAAAACTAAAGCACCAGGTAAGAAAATCCCATGTCCTTTTTTCACCTTAAAATAAGAAACAATTCTTCAAGACTGATTAATTATTTTTTTCTCTCTAGAAAACTGCAAACTCTAAATAACCTTATCCATGGGGTGTCTCACACTGCACACACCTAATTTAGGGATTTTTCATCATCCCAAATTACTGCGATATGTCAGTGGTCTTGTCTACTTTTCTGTGGCACTAAAACATCAATATGCAATTTCTTTATTTTCCCTCCACTATTCAAAACCAATTCCACAAAACCAAAGCAAAGCAAACCAAACCCAAAGATCCACCTATTGATCATGGCTGCAACCACCAAAAAATCCACTGCATTCCAGGACACCCAAGGGCATCCAAGCTGTGCCTGCAACTTTGGCTTTCACTTAGGAGTGATCCAAGGGGTTTAGGAGCTGGTGGAAACCACACCAATAAAAGCACAAAGTAACATAACAGCTGCGCTACCGACATTAGTGTTTGTATAAATACAGCATCTTTCACACTAGGTCAGAAAACAGTGGGTATTTTTATAAAAATAAATCTGTTTTCTACAGCAAGAAAACCATTAGAGACTCTTCAGTTTGTGTGCTTCTCACCTCCTTAAAATTCCAGAAACAAGGGAAGAGCAAATGTGGATGTATACACACACACAGACACAGACACACACACACACACGTGTCAATTAGAAGAAAAATGCCAAGAGATGATTAATGTGGTATATCTGATACACCATGAAAAAATTATTCACTTCAAAGAATGAAATAATTGCCAAAAAAAGCTATTTTGAGGGCATCCTCTACCGAAACACTCGACAGGGTTTGAGAGAAAAAGATAAGAGGAATTTTTATGATTCTAAAATAAGAATATAGTTACATGTTTACAGTGTAGCTGAGATGCTTTGTTGTTCTTCATCTGTTTTCAGAGCTAGCTATAAAGAAGCTTCCCATAGGCTACATCACATCCATGATTATGAAGATACTTAAAATCCCAGAAAGGGACTTATCAAATTACCCTTTGATTACACTGAATGCTTCACAGACAGATCACTATTCACCTGCATCCAGAACTTAATGCTAAAGGAAATAATTTGTGAATGAAAGAGCTATTTTGTCATATGCAAAGTGCTTTATGCCTTGCAAATTGTTGGGAAAAAATAGGTAAATCCTCCACCCCCAAGCCTGTTATAACTCTAATATGATTGAATACAGGTGCTAGAACCATACTATTTTTGTATCCAAGAGTCATAACTGAGATGCTTGTAAGCATGAAGCACATGAGCAAGTTAGAAAAAAAAAATTGATTAAGATAAAAGGCTGCAGCTAAAAACATGGAAATTGTATTTCCATGCATCTTTGTCCATACCCAAACCTTAACAGTGCCTGGAGGTGGGGGGATTCAGCCTATGCTTTCAGTGGGTAGACAGTCCTCACACAATCACTGTATTAAATATTTATTTGTCCATTCTGAAGCCAAGATTCACATTAGATTTCAGAGCATGACTACATTTGCAGGTTATCATTGCTCTTTAACTAAATACTAAAGTCATGGAGCAGTATGTCTCTAACTGAGGAAAACATTCTTAATAAATCAATCATGGTTGTATTTTAAAAATTATTGTATGAGTGGTAAAATATTTTGCTTAATAAAATAGTCAAAACTGACTGAAATATTTATTTACTAAAACACACCAAACTGTTTTTTTAAAAGTCAAAAACCTCTCCAACCAAATTGACACGCTCTTCTCAGACTAATTTCTAGTGACTGACAATTTTATGCTGTTTGCACCACATTAGTAGTGTGTAGGCTAAAAAAGGAGGTTTATAAATACTTGGGTTTTGGTAATTACTAGCATTGTAATTGTGGAGTCTTTTTCAATTATTCCAGACTATCCTCCCCTCGATATTTTATGTGATTTAAAAAAAAAGTTTATTTTAGGAGCTGCTTTCTCCCTGAAAGGTTTGATATTTTGTAAACATTTCCATGTAAAACATGCTTTTGCTCTCTGCATGTGTCTTACCCAGGATGGCATTTAAAACAACGTTCCCAACTGGATTTCCAAGGGTCAGACGCAACTTGGCAAGGCAGAGACAATGAACTGATTATACCTTTGCGTTTGGTTTGGGGTGATTGTTTGCAGCCAGTGCAGCTGAAGAGTTAAAGCCATGTGCTGAATTTCAATCTGTAAACATGAACGATGGTGCCAACTTGGCAGCAAATCCTGCATTCAAAAGGAACGGGGCTCCCTGGCTGCCCCAGCGGAGGCAGCAGGAGGAGGGGGAGCTCTGCCTCCCCAGGCTGCACATGAGACGCCCCCAAACAGCCCCTACTTTGCAGAAAGACTCTTTACAACAGAACAAGAAAGGTCACAGTTTGCATTTCAATGAGCATATTAAAAGGAGATCTGGCATTATTTTATTCCTTCATAAGAAAATTCTCAGATCTCATGCTACAGCTATAAAGATAAGTGGGGTTTGTAACTGAGTTAAAATCAGTCCAGCTCAAGCGGGGCTTACAGGTTTCAGGGTAATGGACTACAGTGAGCCAGCCTGGAAATGAGATGTCAGCTCCCAGCACAACTGCAATAGTATCCTGCACAATGCGTTCAGACACACCATTTAAAATTCAAAATGCAGCTTGGAAGGAATCAAATTACAGGGGATAAATCTATATTTCATTTAAAGAACTGCAAAAGGCCATACCTTCGCTAAAACTAGAGGATGAGAAACAAAGCTAAGGAAATGCTTTCTTTGGGAAAGACAGTCTTTTTAGCATGTATTTTAAGCTTTGATTGTGAGCTCTCAGAAGATCAGGCTTTTGGTGACATACCAAAGTTTTCAGGAGATCTCTTTATGAGTGTACATTAAAGCTATACGAACAGCATTTAATTTTCTGAACCCTAAAAGATGCCAGCTCTTTGTCAGTCTGTGCACAAATGAAGGTCTCCACACCATCTCAGCATCTAACTAAGCAGGAAACATTTCAGGATGTAACCCAAACATACCTAAATAGAAACAGAAAGGAAAAAGGGCACCCAAACCCAAACCAGAAGGGAGATTAAGCTAATGCAATGTTTTCTGTTAAAGGACAAATGTCATCTTTTATTCAGCTGGAGTCTTTTTCACAGAAGAGAAAAACCCGGCAGCACTCCAGTGCAGTGGTGAGCAGTGCCCTCTCACTGCCTCCAGACGCATGGACATTTGATTTGCTGCTGATTAGTGTGGGCAAAAGAAGGGGGGGAAAGCTGGCATCAAGTCACATCCTCCATCTTAGTCCCAGCTGGTACCAAGCTCCGAAGAAACAAAGCGACTTCAGACTGTGCGATCATATATTCATGACCAAGGAGAAATATAAAAACCAGCACGTTTGAATTCCTGACAACCATAGAAGAATAGTGCATTGGCATGTTGAATTTTTCCAGCCAGCCTTTGCTGACCTATAAACCTTTGTGACTGGAACAAATGCAAATAGAGCTGACTTGCCTCCCAAACTACTGAAGGGTATTCAAGCCGAGTTGTGTCTAACAGGCTAACAATAACCCACTGTCCCACCCATGCAAAACACACAGTCTGGGAAAAACAGCTATAGAAAAGCACTTGACGGAGACATAAAGTGCAGACCATGCCAGGAAAAAAAAAAAAAAACCACCACAAAAAAACCCCAACAGAAACCCATCTTTTTTTTAATAATTCACCTAAAATTCCACAATATAAAGTAATATGGAGTAAAATTATCTAACTAATTAAAGAAGAGCAGACAGTTTTAAAAACAGCCTGGAGACTGGCAGCTGAAAAAATCAGGGACTGCACTGTCTTAAGTCTCATCAGCTTCAACTACTAAATTTCATGCCCTAAAAGCAAACTTACTGTAAATGACGAATGATTGTATGCTAACCAATTGCATACTAGCACTGAACTACACTACACTTCAGGAAAAGTGTATTCAGAGTAAAAGGTCTGCTTGACAACAAAAATTCCTGGCTATTTCTCTTTAAGTGATCACTATTCCTGTGTTTTTACTCAGTGGAGGGAGATAACTGACTGCTCCAGTAGTATTGACTACTCCAGCTTCCATACAGGCCCAGAAAAAGCTTCAGTCAAGGAAGATCCAGCTTATACAGTAACTCCACAAAATCTTTTCCAATCAGAGAAGAGAAACAAGGCACCACTGAAGGGCATTTACTCAGTGAAACAAATATTTTCCCTTCATGAGGGAGCTAAAACAGGGAAGTAGGCGGCTCTTTCCCCAAGTATTTGCATGCCCTGGTATTTGCTATCCTGGTATTTGACTGAGTACAGGTCTGTGACTGAATAGGACCAAGCAGCCTTCCCTTGGTCCACCTTCACCAGAGGCCAGTTACAGCAGCCTAAGTCCCTGTGCAGATGGAAAGGGCTGAACAAGAGCACAGGAATGCAGTGGGAATATGGTGCTGTCTCAGTGTTCCTGCTGTTTTAGGCAGAGCCTAACACATCCTACTAGGGATGGAGTTAGACTTCAGTTAGACTGGTGCTGGACTTCAGCCTGAGCACTTTCACCTTATAGATAAAATGTGTGCCTAATTTATCCTCTCTTAATTCAGGTATTCATCCATCTAACTCACTGAAGCTGTGAATGTGAGCAGTGAAGAAAAAGGGACACCTCATGATGAGCACTCAGATCACCAGCTGACTGTGCTGGAAGCCTCGGCTGAGCAAACTGATCTGGAACTGAGATTTAGTCCCCAGATCTCACCTTCCTAAAGCAGAAAGAATCCAGGTCAGAGCATCAGTCCTATGAGCAGCTGCCATTGGTCTTTTTGTATTCAGCAAAATACTTGCGTGTATAAAATTGATTGTGTGCAAATGCTTGGATTCTAAGCATGACAGATACATTTTTGAAACTTTTTCAACATCTGGCTTTTAAGAACACAGTGTTAAGGAAAGCTGAGAAGATTTGTCTCAAGTTTCCATTAAAGCGCGTATGACATATAACCATTTCATAAACATTCCCCCATTCCCTCATAAAAAAAACCAAAAAAAAAAAGCAGAGGCAACTGGCAGCCAGAATAGCTTAAAAGATACCAGAAAAAGAGCAACTCACATTTCCATCACCTGGGAGAAAAAGGTAAGGCAGAACCCTTGTAAGAGGCTACTGAATTTGCACAGGAAGAGGGAAGTCTCTTCTGGACCAAATGTCAATGTACGTGCACACTGGGAGGTTTAAAAAAGTCTGGCTACATGTGGAATCACTTCAGAATCACTGACTTACATGCAGTGACAGATGGAAAAGATGTCCAAAATAAGTAATATATCTTGGGGAATTCCCAGCAATGAACTTTAAAACCTGCCATTTTGGCATGTTCCTTATGAAAGGAGATCCATATCCCCAACTCTCTTAGACATCCAGGAGATTTGGGCTTGGAGCAGCCCACAGGGTGTTTAGGCTGGAATTCATCCCATGAGTAGCAGCTGCCTCTGTTAGGAACCAAGTGTGAGTTGCCTTTTGAGCAGCTTGTGCAGCCAGAAGAACAAGAAACGATAGGAGCTGTCTTCTGAGGTGACAGAAGGCATTCTCCACCTCTAGAGCCATTACAAGAGGATCCTTCATGTCCTTGATGCCCTCAAAATACAGGATGTAACATGAAGAGGCTGAACCTTTCAATTCATAGTGTTTTATTATAAAGCAAAAACATATCCCAAAAATAAATTCAATTCCACTACACTGAAATTGAAAATGGTGAAACAAAAGCAGGTATGTAATTGAAACTCACTGACGGTTGTCTCTTCCTTGCACTTCTGCATAAATTTTGTATCCTCTAATTGTATTTTGTTTTTAAGTACTTTTTCAGTGGCATTGGTATTGATGCTAATTTGTCTGGATTTGCCTCCTTTATAGGCATTGTGGGGCTAAAGCCTGTAGAAAGACAAATATGAGAATATGAAAGGCACGCTCTTCCTTTTTTTTTTTCTCAATCCATGTTTGCTAAATGTATTACTGTTGCAGAGTTGATGGAATCAAGGATCAAGAATGAAGCCAATTTACCATTATTCTTGCTTAGAAACAACTAACAGATAGTTCTGCAAAAACATAAAGATGTGTAAAAATCTCTTTTGCATTTAATGTAATGCAGCAAATTTATTCTCTGGATTAAAAGGAGGTTACCTCTGAAGCATACATTAAAATGCACGGATTTTATGGACTCGCTTCAATGTGAAAAACAACTAGGCTTTTTCTTTTTTAAACATCTTTTCCTGCTACACTTCCAAGAACTTGAAGGGTCACATGAATTTCAAATGCATTAACTTATCTGAAACTTCCATCTAATCCTTGCTAACTTTTGAAATATGGAAGCAGGCAAAGCCCAGCTGAAAGGTGAGCTCCCAGCTGTGGCACTGCTCCAGTAAAGGGCTGCAGGGTGTCTCACACATTTGTTAGAGGCCTCTCGGAAATGCACAGGCTCTGTTTACTCAAACCAATCAAATCTTGACACAGAAAAGCCCTCCTCAGCCTCTCTTGGGTCAGGGCACTGCTCCATGCATGCCCTGCCTCCCAGTTCACATCACCTCCTCCCTCTAGTCATTCACAGGACTGTTTGCTGTGGGGTAGAACACATTTTCCCAAGGGCCTGCTCCCCTGGACAGCTCCATGACTGATTACCAGTAAAGCTAATAAAGTAGTGGTAGACACCACAGTTCTCTTCCTTCTATTTTTCATGTCCTTGTTCTTTTTTAAAAGCACTGAAAATTCTTGCTATTGCCAAAAGCAGACATGACAAAGCCATTTAGTCTTTGGTGACAAGACCAACCTACTTGAATCACACGACAGTGGGAGAGCAGACACTAAAATGGTTTATATTGAGAAAGCTAATGGGATTTGAGGAATAGTGTGTTGTCTTATTACAGGTGCACTGGTTCAAGTTTTGCTGTTGGCTTCAATGTAAGTAGGATCCAGCCTTTTAACTTCTGGTCTCTGCTGCAAATCATGAATTATATACCAGAGCTTTAGGAACTTGAAGTAAATGTTAAGAGATTTCCACAATTAGCATGAGACTCAATTGTGTGTGACGAGGGACACAAGCCTTTTTGATTATTCATTCAATTAATTAAAGATGTTTCTTGTGTTCTGATGCTTTCTCCAATATTCCCCTAAGTTCATGACTGAGGTAGAAGACTCTTATTTTTAGAAACATGGTAAACCCCATGTAAGCAGCAGCAGTGTCTGTCACAGCACAAAGTGGGAAGCACACAAGGTTATGTGCTGAGTTGTACAAAAGGGTTGCCTGGCCAAACCATTTGGAATGGATCATTAGGAAGTCTCCAAAGGCTGCACTGAACAGCCAAGCAACACAATCCCCCTGATTGTTCTGCAGGGGCAGTGTGAGCCTGCCTGTGACGTGGGGCAGTTCCCACGCCTGCCCTGGGCTGTGCTAAATCACCTCCGTCGTTCCGTGTCCCCGAGCTCTGTCCCCGTGTGCTCAGGACACCCCGACAGGGAAGAGGGGGAAGGGAAAGCATTTCACATGCCTCACTGCCCTGGAAGAGGTGGCTAGTAATAAATTCTGTAAATCAGCCTCACTTTTAAGAGAAGCATTTTCACTTCCAGGCTGTTCACTCACAGATGACAATATAGAATAAATTTAAATTAATTTTTCTGAGATTGTGGCAGATCACACTAGAAACAACTGAAATCAGGAGAAAAGTAAAAGGATTCACATACTGACTCAAATTAAATACCCAAATAAATACATGGAGTTATGTCCTTACTTATTCCAAGAATCAATTTATTTAGTTACTGTCAACACCGGGAAGAGCACAAAAAATACGCACATACACCACACACCTTCTTGATTTTTTTATATTCAGACTTCCAGACATTCATACTTTTATTTAGTTTCAAAATGAAAATCTACCTTCATAGCTGGTTTTTTTGAGGACACTAAAATATCGGTATGCCCTTGCTGCAGACAATCTTCTGGATGGTTTCAACTGCTGATTTCTTCTATGTGCGTTTTAACTTAACATTTCTGTACACTTCAATAAGACCATTTAAAAAAAGACATTAGCTAAACTGAGAACTACAGGGATGATCCAAGAGCTTCTACATTAAATATTCCAGTAGCCTCAAAACCTTCAGGAGTCTCGAAGATCATTCTATGTTGGTGTGAACACATTTTCTCCAATAATTTTCTGTTGTGGAAAACTTATTCAGCTTTTCCTTGCTTATTTTTTGTGTAACACAATAGCAAGAAAGACTTGCCTCCTCTCTGTGGCCTGATCATCTTAGTTCACTTCTCCACTCTGCTTTTTACAGGGTGATTTCATGCTACTACATTTATGTTTTCTTGTGTTTTCCTTTCTAGCTCAAATCTACAAAACACATGGATTTATGAGACAATTCATGGTCGTGCTTCAGGAGCATTGTAACAGGCTTTGGAGGAGACTTTGAGTTTCTATATCTGAACTGATTGCATCTGGATATTGGGTCCATGTGTGCTGAAAAAAGGTTTCTAGATGTAATCCTTCTCACTTATCCAGACCAGGTATCAGGCTCCCAGATAACAACAGCTTAATAGTGAAAGAACAGACGAAAAAAAAAAATCTGTTCATTCTGAGGGAGTGTTTAAAACAAACCACCACAATATTCTACCCTTCCTTCATTCATAGCAGGTCCTTGTGTTAGAAACTTGTGTTAGAATGTTCATGGTATTGATCTGAGGGGAAGAAATATGGGTAACTTTACCTCATGTGAGAAAATGACAATATGTGTGTTACAGGGCAAATACAAATTAATTGTATTCTATTCATGAATTACAGGTTCATCCTGAAGACACTGTGATAGCCCTAGATTATACACACACACACACATACATATAAATAAAATATGCTACTTGTGAGCTGCATTCTTTAGTCCAAATTTAAAGGTGAAAATAAACAACACAAACAAGGTAAACATCTAACATTTTTCTACACTGTCATTTCTTACAGGAAAACCCAGCATTAATTTATGCTAGAAATATTTCTATCTGCCCTTTTTTTTAAAGATGGAATGCATTTTATTATCTCAATGCTCTTTTTGTCAGGCCATGCTCCCTTGGGTAGGAGGGGCTGTTTCCCAACACAAGAACAGACAACTCAAGAATTTGGAGCTCTACACTCTTAAGTGGAAAAGACATTGCCAAGCCCTTTAGGGTCACATTTTTTGAAGGAGATCATCTTTCTTAGTCAGGGCCTGCTTTGCAAAGTACCAGCTCTCACAGAGTAGCCAAAGTCCTGAAACACTGAGCTTCTGGGTGCTGATCTGTTTTGCACCTCTCACTCCAGCTCTGGTTTTGAATATTGTAGATACTGAGCTCTTGGTTTTTTGGCTTAAGCATACAAACACCACCAAATTTCAGAAAGCTGTAATGTAGGTGAGGGCAAATCATGTGGGACTAAACACTCTGGTGGAAAAAACTCAGGAAGTGAGGCCTTAGTGAGCTGGAGTGTCAAGAGCCCAGCTGTTCCCGTCAGATGAGCATCCTGATTTATTTACAGAACATGATACATCACAATGAAAGACACAAACCACTGTGCTACACAAACTGTGTTTCTAGTGGCAGAAATTTTTGTCCTGGTTTTGTAAAATCCTCCAAGGACAACTGTCTTGCCTGATGCAGAGGGGAATACAGAGTTAACTCTAACAGCAGCTGCCTCAGCCATGTATTTCTTTGCGTTTATTACTCTCATACTATGGAACTTCAGTACTTTTTTCCTAAGTCAAAAATCAGATTTAAAGGATCTGTAATAATCTGTGACTTCTGTTACAGTTTTTAAAAGCACACACAAACACTGGCACTATACACATGTAACATGCATTAAACGATTTGCCAGACTGTCCTTGGAACTTAATGAAATTTGGTTTAACTTGGAGAAGAAATCTCACAACTCCAACACATGTAACATTTAAAATGTTTGTAAAAGACACCATCAAATGCCAAAAGCTTTTGATACATGGTGAGTTATTCAGTATTTACATGGAATTTCTGTTCAATAAGAAATATATGAAAATGTAGATAATACAAGTACTTATGAGGTCTTGGGAAAACAAAAATGTAGTCTTATGACAAAAGACAAGTTTTTTATATTTATTCCTCTGAAACTGCTTCTTGGAAAACATTCAGATACAACCCAAAAGGTATCAAAATTCATTTAGCACAGTATATGTAAACTAGTGTTTAAACTAATATCCCAATATTTGTATTCAGATACTGGAGCTGAGCAGCCACTTCTTAAATATCCTTGCCTGAGTGTCCTTTTGCCTCACTTACACTTTATGGGTTTTCCCTCCAATTTTACAATACAGACATCTGAGTAAGGGGGAAAAAAATTGTTTCACATTATCATTAACAAAATGTTAGTTTGATGAATATTTGCTAAATAAATTTACAAGATTGTTACTTCTCCATGGGCAGTTCTGTTCCTACAGATCATCTTCCTGCCATCCTTGTGCCATATAACTAAAATTCAAGGTCGAGAGACTTCAGATTGTTTTACTGTCTGAACTTTGGGACAGCTTCCTGTGCATTTCTAAAGAGTTACATAGGCCAGAATTCTTTGCTGTACAGAACAAGAAAAGCTGCTACAACACAGACACAAGAGAAGCTTTCTCATTCCTGCTGCCTTAGTATAAAACTCCATGTACAACTGCCTTCTTAGTTAAGGCATTTAGGAAAACAATAACCCTCTGCACTGCATTGTCATCCATATATCAGTTATTCATTTTTATCCTTTTACTTTCAATTAAGTGGGTAAAAAAACCGCCTTCATGAAAAATGCTATGCATATTTATAATCCCGTGCATTTATAAATCTTTTTCATTGCTCTTTTTGCTTAAGAATGGAAGAGATGTAATTTGTACACCAAGTTCTATCTGCACACTAAATATCCTGCAGAAGTCACACAGAATGGTGATGCTGTGGTAGAACAGCTTTATGTCCACCCTGCCAACCATGAGACCTGAAACTGTGAAACCCAGAGCAATACAGATCATCAGAACTGAATGCCAATAAAACAGCAACACCACACCTTACATCATTGTATCTTCTGCATACACACTGAAAATATCATGAGCTTTGATGTTTTTCCTGTCTTACACTGTGTTAAGTCCTTCTCTAAAACCTTAGAAGTGAAAGGAAAACAGAAACAATACATTTAAAAAATTGCTAACTATAACACAGTATAGCTTTTTTTAATGTGCAAAACTGATAATTTGAATACCATTCTCTAAACTGTAAATGGTAACCAGTGCCATGTGCCCCAAAAACTGGTACTTTCTCCAGCAGACTTCATGCTTCACGCAGAATTTACACCATGCCACTGTGCCACTGACTGTTGTGGACTCCTGGGCATTGGGCCAAAATAGTTTGGGGGAGAAATTCCACATATGCAAAGGGGGGAAAAATGAAATTGGTCCCTGGCAGAGACATAGATGTGTGTGTGTGTTTTGGTAAGAGCAGCTTTAAGCTACGAGATTATGAGAGTTCTTTCAGAGGTTATGTGTCAATGAACCAGCTCCACAGTCCATGGCCAGTTATGGGTTATTTATGGATAGTGGTGTGCACACATACACATGAGGACACTACATGCCCACCCATCACAATGAACTGGTATTGCAGAACGACTGAAAAAATGGGATTACATTGTTACTACAGCTCAAGAAATATGTGTTCCCTTCTCCTGCCAGTGAAACCTTGTCTTGGGGACAAAGCCTGACAGTATTCAGTGAGTGCTACCCTCCAAAGGGGCTTAGCCAGACATCACCCAATTATATTTCTTAATTAACTCCTACTGTCCTGTCTCCATGCCCACACCATCTACTTCCACACAGGACTGAGTGAGCTGGTCAGCCAAACCAGATGAGTTTCTTCTCCTATACACATAAGAGGAAGATACAGGCAAAATCATGACCACTAGGGAATACCACGGGAATTTACCATAAGCACCTCTATCAATCACAAAATCCAGAAAAAAACAGAAGGGGAAAAAAGATGGAAAGGTTTCAAAGCTGTGATCATACTTTTTTCTGTTTATGCAGTATAAACAATATGCACAATATGCATAATATGTGCACAAAATACACAATAAAATAATGCCTCCTTATCAGTATGACAAATACAGAAATAGCTCTAAAACCCCTTCAGGTCTAAGACAGAAAGTTCTGCTTCTGCACATTAGGTTGTACTATTGTGGGAGTAGCAAAACCAGAATACATGGAACAAGAAGAATGGGTTTGTTTCTGATTTTTATTTTGAAATGTTTAAATTGGTAAGACGTAAGGGAAATGGAAGGGATAGTTCTAAGAATAATTTTTAATTATAATGTTCTAAATGTTCATGAAGTACTATTATTCTGACACCTTGTTTTCAAAGGTGATCTAACAAGCATTGCCAGAGGTGATATAATTAAATTAATTATCAGTACCATCAGGGATGGTATTTTTCTGTTAGATGGGCAGATCTTATTGTGCCAATACTCACTGCAAGTGGGTCTCTGAAAACACATCTCTGTCTCCCAACACTCTCTGAGGCTAATCAAAATCTTGTATTATTTTGATTTTCCAACAGTTACACCCTTTGACTCCACTGTGAGATTGGAAATGTTTACATATTAAAACAGAGTGAGAAAAAGCTGCCCTAATGTACTGATTTCTGTCCATGGAGCAGAGTGGCTGTCACAGCAGCCTGTCCCCAGCACTTAGGTTCTCACAACAGGGGGAAACAACCTTAAGAGGAGCCTGAAAGTTCTGAACACATCTGGGATATTATCCCAGTCAGAAAATGAAGACACCGAAATGCAAGGAAACAGCTATGTTCTCCTCAAGACAGTGGGCAAGAGAGAAAGAGTTGACAAAATACTCAAACTGAGTAAAATGACAAACATATTTGCTGCGTTGTATCCACTCCACATACTCTTAGAACCATGTACTGAAACAGAATAGACCTCTCTGTCATGGAAGAAAATAAAGACCCAAAAAGGACCAATGAAATCAGTTACAGAAAGAACCATAAAAGATTTCAGGTGAAATAAAATGTTCAAATATAAAAAATACAGAGTTCCCTCATTCAAATCTACCTCCTCATAAACTTCCTTACTTCCAGTGAGGAAGAACAACAGTCCCATCTATGCCTTCCTGCCTTGTGTGTGTAATGTGCTTTACTTATGAGAGATATCAGACCCTGTGAAAAGCAAATGCTGGGATTTCCTGACTTGCCTGAATACTGTGGTAAATTGTTCTCCAGTCCCAAGCAATTAAAAATATTTCCTAATACTGAAAAACATACATTGAGTCTTCTTGGTTATCATTACAACAAAAGTAATGTTCTGGAAAGGGTATGTGCCAAAGACAAAACATGTACAGTAGCTATCTATAAAGTTGAAAAAAAAGACTTTTTCTAATCCATTCTTTAGTTTAAAAAGATTACTAAAACATATTTTGTCAAAGTAGTATAGAATATACTTTAAAATGGCAATAAAAATAATTTGCCTTAGGTGAAAGCTCTTACATGGTTACTGTTTATTAACTTCAGTTTAATAAGCACTCCCACAAGAAAGGCTCTGCTGGGCTGGACCCACCCAAGTTTGGCACAAAATATTGTACTAAAGAATTTAAAGATGGCAAGGGTGGAAACACCAAATAAAAAGTTTTTATTTGGGACTCTGGTTGAATAATAAATAATGAAATAAAAATAAATACAGTTTCTGTGAGTCGGGAGCACACTTTGAGAGCATAAATTTGTCAAACATGTTTTGATAATATGCTGTGGGAGGAGCTAAGAAAAGGGAAGATAATGATTGGGAGGTGAGGGAACAGGAGGGAGGAAATATTTAAGCCTGTCTCTTCTGCAGCTCTTACATAAGGGCAGCAAGCAGGTGGGTATGTCTGGAGAGCTCAGTGTTTCAGTGTTTCAGTGTTTCAGTGTTTCAGTGCACAGGTGGAAGGGCAGTGGTGTCATGCTCTGCTGTCACTTCTGACTTGGTGGTCTCACACCTGACACGTTTCCAAAGCAGTTGAATCTCCTACAGAGTATATAGTATAAATACATTTTTATATGTATGCTAAAGCTGACTGTCACGTCTCAACCTTTTGCTCAAAAACGTGTGTTTTATCAAGCGGGCCAGAGAAGTCTATTTATCATGTTTATTTCATGACCCTAATGTTAAATAGAAGGAGTTCTGTTTGTGCAGTACTCCAAACATGCCATATTGCAAACACAGGCATGCATCCCTTGGGAGCCTTGGGCATTCAGGTCAGGTAGGTGAAGGTGCAGGAACTGGAGGTGAGAGCTGGGAGCAGCAGCAGTGCTGCTCAGCAAGCACGCTCATTATTGCCATTGTGCTGTCCCTTGTCAGATTCCCAGAGGAAACAGGTCTCTCTGGAAAACTTTGTCAAGTGCTGCTTCACAGCTAGCCCACCAAAGATGAATCCTGTTCAACAGTACCCTGTTTGCACAGAATGCAAGTAGGTTCAAACAGTTATTATTAAAAAAAATCCAATGTATCTACCAATTTGATTTGCCTCTTAGCTGAAATATAAGACATTCAAATTAAAAGGTCATGAGTTCCTCTTCATATCACTTTTCCAGAACAGAAGAGAAATGAAATGGCCTCAGGCTTTGGCCAGAAGGGAGCGACAGAAGGGGAAAAGAAATTTATTTGTTCAAATACACCATTTATCATGCTTTAATTAAATACAGCTCAGGAATTTCCCAGGGCTGTATAGGGAGGACCTGAGTGCTTGTGATGGACATTTTGGATTCACAGCCACAATACTGAATCTCTTTATCATCACAGCTTTCCCTAAACAGACCACTAAATTAACCCTAAGATGCTGACAATGACTGATGCTTCACCCCAGCTTCTTCACCAACCTGCTCTGTCCTACCTCATGGTCTCAGTCCATAACATTATCTGTGCTCTGCCCTGGACTCCTCAGTCATTTAAGTTGTCCTCAAGCTGCTTATTGCCTAAATTTTGATCTTTATGAAACACAGAGAAAATATTCTCTGTCACAAAGATGTGTAAATGCAGTACATGACCAGTCTGTAACCTCTTCATGTTCAGGTCACATCCAATTGCAAAGACTCCGTGTTGGATTGAACCCAGCAGCTCAACAGCTCTGCTTGCAGGAAAGAAGGGAGGCAGCAGGAACTGGCAAGTTCAAAGCCTCTGAAACTATTCCCTCCTTTGCAGTGTGTAGGAAAAGCAGAGGGGGACTGGCTTCTAACAGTCATGGAGACTTTCATAAAGAGACATTAATCATACTCTCTGCAGTAAATGCCACCAGGGAAGCTGAGAACTGTGGCTGCTGCAAACTCCATGAATTTTCTCCGACTCTTCTCCCCAAGCTGTCCACACTTAATTCCATTGGCTTACGTGTGCCTGGACCTTTTCATGTGCCAGCTGGTATTTACCCCCTGTGTGACACATATAAACTGACACAGACTATGCCCTCTCCCCACTTTCACACAGATTACAGGCACTTTTTGCAAATAAACAAACAAAACTATCCAATGCAACTGATGTTCCTCTTCTTTAAGCACTGCATTTCTATGGAAGAGGACTGTAATAAAAGTTATAAATAAATAAATAAAACCACAAAGGTGATTTAAAAATAAATTCTTTCAGTAGTTGCTGCATTTATTCAATACTCTGTTTCTAATAAGCTTTTTTACATACTTGAGTGTGATGTAATTTCAGTTTCTGTCTCCATAATATTGTGTTTCCATAGCTCAGGTTAAATTTCTCTTGAGCTTAATTGGAGTCTTTGCTTAGCCAGAAAGTGGGGATTGGCCAAAGTCCTGAGTGATAAGAGCTGCAGCATGCAGTGACCTCCAGTTCTGCTGCAGCACCTCATTCTTACTGCCCTGTGCAATCTTCTCCTCCCTTTAGCAGGAATGTTTTTAAACTTGAGCTCTTCATTTCCAGTTCCAGTGTGGAGGAACTAAATTTGAAAGAGCTTTGGCCTTCATTAGCAAATCATCAGTGCTAACAAAACCACAAGCAACAAAAAAAGCACATCAGCATGCTTTTCAGCGCCGGCACTGGCTGACGTCTCCTCCTTCCCCGAGCTTTTTGTGTTTTGGGGGATTTTTTGTTGTTGGTTCTTTAATCAGTGAAACTAGACTATTGAGCTTGGGGAAGGAAAAGGGAGCCAGTCCTTTCATTTTATAATTAGTGGAAATTCAGTAGGAGCATTAACAGCTGTCTCTTTCAAAGACGCGCTCAGCATCATCTATGCACGAGTTAAGAGCACAGACTGGGGAGAAACAGCAGCAAACACGTCTCACATCCACTCTGGTGACACACTGGCCATCAGTTCTGACTAAGGGACAGCCCCAGCTTGTCATTTGGACAGGCTAATGGCTTTGTTCGGCTCTTTGCAAGAACATAACTTTTCATTTTTTACTTTCCGATTAACAATGTAGGGGAGAGTGAACGCATGAGAGAAGCAGACAGAAAGACAGACAGAGTGTCCCACATGATGAGATCAATTAGGCAATCATTTTGGACATGTTCAGACAAAGAAGGTGGTCTCCTTGGAAACTGCAATCACATGCACACACACTCAGAATAACTTCTCCCACATTCTATTCTCTGCTCGGTACAACAAACTCGGATGTAAGCTCCGAGGGACAATCACACGCCCAGCGTTGACAGACTTGTCAGCATTTCCAACGCCACAGAACAGGCCCCCTGCCCTCCTCGCCGACAAATCTACCAAGGACTGAGGTATTAAAAACCCTATCAGGAGGGTGACAAGGAGGGGCTAGGCAGAGCTACCAGTGTTTAAAGACAAAAAAGTACAACGTTTTGGAAAGAAAAATAGTGTAAAAATACCTCTTAAAGCCTTGAAAGGCCTCAGAAAACTCTCAAAGATAAAATCAAACAGTTGGACAAAGTTGCATGCCTGAAATGAAGTAGTAAGATTATGACTGGGACAAAGAAAAACCCCAGATATGTAATATTTTTTTTTTCAACTTGAAAAATAAAGGAAAAAATTTATATCCACATTTGCAAAAAAATTTCTTCAGACCCCACTGTTCTTATTTACCAAAGTATTTTACTACTGAGACAAAGAAAACCCCACCCCCTTCTGCAAGACTGAGATATAATCTTTAATGTTTCAAGCAATAAAGTCAGACATAACTGTGTTAACTTTTGTACTGACAAAAGGTGGCTGTTTGAAACAGAGGAGAGCATGATTAAAGTCTTTTTTCAAGAAAGTACAATTATATAAGGTCAGACTCCTCCCAAACACAATGTTTCTGAGTCTTCTGTAACATTAGAAGACACCCTGGAGTTTTTACCATATTAAACAACCTTCACTGCACTCATTTCTTTGTATTAAACCTCTCTCTCACTAGAGTGTAACACAGCTCAATTAATATGAGAGGGATATGCACTGGGTACTGAGACCAAACACAGGCTGGAAGACAGTTTAATGTAACAATAGGTGAAATATCTTCCATTGTAATACAGCTTCAATTAACCTCAAAATGAACTTCACTCTTTCAGGCAAAAAGACAAAATTTTGTAATTGGAAGCTTTAAAACCAAGCAGTGCCAACACAAGCAGTGAGAGAGCCAACTAACCCTGGAAGAGATCAGTTACCAGAGCTCCCGTTTCACTCTGTACAAAAGTTCCACATTGGAACTCCCTGAAACTGCTGTGAGAAAAACTTGGAAATTAATGCAAAATAAGATAGTCTGTCACATATATAGGACTGCAACTACCAGTGGAGCCCAAACCTGCCTGAGTAGCTGTGAACTCATCAGCTCATTGTTAACACTGGGACTAACAATGAAAGAAGATGAATTAGTCCCACACTGCACCAGTAATTACCATGGTAGGAACATTCCTTTTTCAAATGGACCTCCACATGCTATACTGTTTTTCTTTTGCTATCTGAAAGCAGATGCAAATTGCAGCAGAATAAATTATCACAAATGTTTAAAGAAATTACAAAATATAGAGAAAACCGATCCAAATTGAAATTTTGAGCTAAAGCTGTGCTTTACAATCAGTAGGTCTAATGGAAAGGGTTACATAGGATTCTCTCCCCATTTTGCTTCCCAAGGGAAGCATTAAAAAGAAGAGAGAACACTTATCCTCTCCTTCTGCAGAACAGCTTTTGGAAAAAGGTACATTTTGCAATTTCTTTCTGAACCTTAGCCCAGGACTCGTTGTGAGCACATTTTTCTTCCAAGAAATTAAATCAAACTGCAAAAGCTCTACTTCTTTACAGATTCAGCTTCATGACTTCACCTGCAAGTTTTGCACCTACAACACATCCTGCCTCTAAACTGAGAGGGAACAGGATTAAGAGCACTAATTCCTAAATTCATAAAGCAATGAAGAAAACATTTTCATCCAAGTAAAAAAGGCCAAAGGTCCAGAGTTCCTACTGACTTCAGCAGAAGCTTTTTGGGCTTCTGAGAGACCCCAGTCTCTGAGCCAGCCTTTGCCTATGACATCACAGTGCCTTTCATTTGTAATCTAGGAATTAGTACAGGGCATTGCTGTGTAAGGATACACTGAAAGGGATCCTTGGACCAGTTTTACACAGTCAGCTCAGCCAGCAGAAGATAAAATTGCTTGGTGAATTTTGCAAATTAGAGCTCTGTGTGCTTTTAATAATGAAAAACTCAGAAAGTGAACTACTAAATTATTATTTTCAAAATTCACCATTGTAGGCATTTCATTCTTTGCCCTGATTCCATGGAAACATTTTTCATATAGAATGGTGGAAATAAAATCTAAAAATTATAGCACTCCTTTAAATCTCTCCAGTGCAGTTGGTCACATGAAGGATTTGAGTTTTGCACGAGGGTGACCCACCCATTCCAGAGATGCCTTGATTCCATCTGCTGCTCAGTCAGAAGAGTCACCTGGGCAGCTAGATGTGTTGAGGGCATTTTCAACATTCTGCTTGGCAACCTGAATATAGGAGGGCAATATTTGAGTCTCAATCTTTGTGCAGGGTTGATGCCACAATTAAAGTGTCTCCATCTCTTCCACCATCTAGACAGAAATCTGAGCTGCCAGGCTTCTTTACACTTCCCATTCTCCTCTAAATGTCTGACTGACAGAGATGGAAACATGACATGGACACTGTGGTGGGAGCACTGCTTTTTCTTAATCACAGCCATGTGGAGAGACGTGAAATGGGCTTAGCAGTCCAGTCTTGGTGTTCCAAAGAGTCAATCAGATGCTTCCTTGGACAACCCTTGTAGAGTGTGGTGAGTCTGTGATGAGCCACCTGGACATGGTTCACTCCTATCCTCTAGTACAATCCTGCTAAGAATTTAGCAGCACTGGTCCAGGTAATCTGAACAGGTTGCTTTCTGCTGCTTTCATTTTCTTGGACAGAAAAAATCAAGGGTATCTATCCTGATTTATGTCCAAAAAGTATTTTGTTTTGCTTTCCAGATAAGGAAAATTGAAGGTGCCTAATTCTGGATTGCTTAAATTGTGTTCACTAAAGGCAGTGGGGAAAAAACACAAATTCCATGTTTCAGTGAGCACTAGATCAGGCAAAGAGACTTTCTAAAGTGGCATATCTAACCAGAAGTATATGAGGGGTTATTCTCCTTGTAAAAAGATAAGCTGCAAGTTAAATAACATACTGCCAGCTTTTAGTTACAGAAAGTCACTTAACAAAGCACTTGAACAGATAAAGAGATGGAAACTGTATTCCAGAAGAGGTGCTTTCCTTTCCTTTTAAACAGAGTAGAAAACACCCCTAGAATCAAGGAAAGCACATCTGAACTAAACCAAAATTCTGTACACATTACTAAATTTTAGAATCATCACAGCGATCTCACATGCAAAACATGCTGTATTTTCCATTCTACTTTGGCAAAAGAGCACTTTCTGCTACATTTTTCCATTTTAAAAATTGAAAAATAAATATTAATTTCTAAATTTAGAAATACTGAAAATTACTAAAAGATGCAGATTTTGAAAAAGAAGGACAAGTTAAAATATACAAGTCAGGAGAGCAATTCAGGGAAGGAGGGAGGAAGAGAGAAAGGGAAGGATGCTCTTTGGCCTCACCATGAGATGGGATCAATTTTTCTTGCCTGTGAGACAGTTGCTGAAGCTTTGCCCAAGGTGTGGATTTATGCTGAACATGCCCTGTGGTGTAGAAACTGGCTCCAGGTTTAAACCCTCTGCCATCTGAACCTCTTCGTTACAGCATTCTTGGTATGAATTGCTCGTGTATTGCACAACAGCAGGAGGTTTCAGGCAACACCTCCCCAGCACAGAGAAAGAATGATAAAGTAGAATTCCTTTCCAGCTGTGTACAGTTGTACACATTTCAGCCAGTTCTTACAGAATCCAAGTATAACTGAATTTGGAGGTCTCAACTCCCACCTCCTGATTAATTCAGGGACAGCCATTAGTTTAGACGAGGTTGCCCATGGCTTCATCTGGGTGGGTCTTAAAATCCTTCAAATGTGAGGCTTCCACAAAGTCTCTGCACAACATATTCCATTGCTTGCTTGACTGAACTCATGAAAGATTTCTTCCTTACATTCAGTCTGAACCTCTTGTTTCAATTTATGTTCATTGCCTCTGTATCCTCTCATCTCTCACTGTTGGGACTCCATAATCTCAATAACCTCCTTTGAAAACTGAAGGCTGTTATTAAAACCCCCTTTCTTCCAAAGCTTTCTCTTGTCTGGTTAATAGAACCACCTTCCTCAGCCTCCCCTCCTAAAAAAGCTGTAGCCCCCTGACCATTGTGGTGGCCCTTTACTGAATGCTCCACAGTTTATCAATGCCCTTCTCATACTGAAGGGTCCTAAACTGCCTGGAGCTTTCTAGATGAGGTTTGAAGAACTGTATGTAAGAGGAATAATCTCTTGCCTCAGCCTCCTGACTGTGCTCCTGTCAGTGCAGCCAGGATATTACTGGCCACCATCACTGCCATGGCACGGGGCTGGCTCCTGCCCAGCTCTCTGCAACACCCCAGGGCTGTCCCTCACAGCTGCTCCCCAGCCTCCACCACTGTAGGAGGATTCCTCCCTCCCAAGCACATGATGTATTTATTCTGTAGGGTTCCTGCTGGCCCATCCCTCCATCCTCTCTGGGTCCCTCTGAGCAGCAGCCCTGCCCTCAGGTCTATCAGCTGATCTCTCTAATTTAGTGTCATCTACGAACTTCATGAGCCCATCTCTATCACCTCCTCCAGGGCACTGCTGAAAGCGTCACACCAGACAAAAAAATATCCTGTGGTGTTCCCCCTGCCACAGACCTCAGCTAGAGTATGAGCCATTAATCACCACCCTCTAAGCCAGACCAGCCAACCACCAATTATGCATTGATTTGTCCACCCATCCAAATTCTAAACTGGACACAAGAATATTTGTAGACCTTATCCAAAAAGTCTTCCTGAAGTTAAGATAAATGACATCTACTGCTCCCTCATCCACAGCCTCATCCAGCTGTTTTATCCTAGAAGGCAATGAGTGTAACCTTGGTAAATCCATACTAATTATTTCCAGCCATCGTTTCTTCCCTCTAAACTGTATCTTTATGTTTATTATTTACTCAGTGGCCCATATCCACAAGTTGGGTGTATGCAGAAAGCACCAGCCCAGGCTTTGTCACTGAACCAGCATCAAAAAATGCTCTCAACTCTCAAGCAGAGCCTGCCCACCTGCACTGTGCAAAGCTCTGCTGCTCTGCATTTGCCTTGACATTCAGCCACAAAGGAGAGTGTGTGCATTTATGGACAGATGTGTACATAAGGACAAACCAGCCAGTTGTTCTTCAGCCTCTCTTGTCAAAATTCAGTATTCACTCATGAGCCTTTCACACTGTGGTCAGTTCTGCTTTGCTGAGGTATTTTAATACTGCACTATGAATCTAACTGGGGAAAAAAAAAGACAAATAAGCCATTTCCTATTGCTTCCAAAGCACTAAATATTAACTGAGTCTGACATGTATATGCTAAGGACTACAGTACACGCTGCAACTCTGAGGAAAATATCCCATTATATATGATGTTAACCACCAATGTGAATGTGGTGGTCCTGCTGCAGAATTACAGATGAATAATGAAAGCTCTCAAAACTAAAACTCATGGCAACAAAATGTCCGTACTTTTAGAATGATTTCTATATAAAATCATGCATTTATTTAATCCAAATCAATTTCTACAGCCCTTTTCCACAGAGAGATATTACCTGAGATGAAAAGAAACACACTCAACCTTTTTTTAGCAAGGCTAATACCTGCATGCTCTTGAGACTGCATTCTTATTTCTGCTGGTAGGTGCTGTATACATTTGTAATAGAGACCATCTGATAAGCATTTTCCAAGACTGCTTCTTCCACGTGAACAGAAATAAATTCTCAACATCTGGATGTCATGGCATGAAGATGGTAATTGGAACCCTTGCTCAGTACAGTGAAGTATCTGGAGGCAGCACAGCATAATGGAAATTTTCAGCAGAAGCATGAAATTCCACAGGCTCCTGCAGCACATCTGACCAGGGTAAGGACAAACTGACCATACCATGGGCAGTGCAGTATAAAGACAGAGAAAGCTGATCTTACTAAACACACAAAGCTTTTCCAAATGTCTGACACTATGAGTAGGCTCTGAGTAGCCTTTTTCCCAATTTAAATTTATAAAATCACTGTTGCATTGATAAGCAAGTAATTAAAATAATTCATTCTCCCACCTGTATCACCCTTAAGTACTGGGGAAATTAGGAGGACTACTTTTTGGACATTCACTGTGGGATCTGCTCTCCTGACTTGAAGGAAACCATATCTGAGAGTAAACTGTCTTGAACTCCCTTTTTAAATTACAGTCAGAGTAATGCAATTATTTATAAAAAGGTAAAGGTTAATTAATTTTGATTCTGCAAACCTACAAAAGACTGACATGAACTTTATTCTAGCTTTCTACCTCGTCTTCCTTTTCTCCTGTATATAACCTTATTTTAAAATACACAGAGGACACTAGCTGCATCATGATCAACGGCTAGGGTTTGAGTTTAAATTTTGGATTACCTCTTCCACTTTTCCCTAAAAAAAACAATGCATGGTTGATACACAGCATAAAAGAGTTTCATGTCATGACTGAAAGAGCTACAACAGAATCTAAATGAGATGTAGCTGTATATGCTGCTGTATATGTCCTGTTTATCCAGAAGGTTTTTTTTAAACAAAAGTTTTATTAAATTCCACTTACATCTGTGAGAAGTCAATTTCAGACAAAGTTATACTTAGAAAAATGTGCACTATTTAAACATATAGTCAGAAGTCCTCCTCTGCTGTACTATAGGTGTGTTTACATTCCTGTCATAAAAATTTGCTATAGGAAGATCTGGAAACAAACTACATAGGACAGTATTCTCTGTGTATCGATGTAAGCAAAATTTTTAACACTACTACTTGACAAGAATGCCTTTCCAAAGCCTGATTGTTAACAGACTCCAGGAAAAAAACTATTTCATAAATAACTTCAAACATTTCAATTTGTAAGTGCTGAAAACGTGTTTACTGTCTGAGAAACGTCCAAATGAGAAAGAAAAACAGGAAATAAAAGCATCTGATTGATAAAGAAAGGTGGGATTTAAGTTGTTTTTTAAAGAATAGTTCAAACAAACCAAGAAAAAAACAAATTTAATAGAAACCCTTCTATTTTCCTAAAATCAGAGAATTTCAACCACCAGGATTTTTCCTACACACACACACACCCACACACCATTCCGATGTGGAGAAAGGTTCTGAGATCCTAAATTGCTCAATATCTCCACAGACAGCTCCTCTGATCAAAATTTCACAGAAAACTGCAGCAACATCTCCCAGCCTCTGCTGAGAATAAGGGAGACAATTTAAACCAGAGATCAGCTTACAAAGAACCTGTTCTACTAAAGTTTGCCATGCATCACACAGCACTCTCCATGTCCCAGGTTTGGTGCTACAGCCACAGGTTTACTGCAGACAACACTTCTGAGGTCAAACATTGCTTAAACTCCTCCAATTGCAGGCACATCTCCTATATGCAGAACTGGGCACGAGTAACTGGCATATTTACTCCTTTGTAAAGCCAAAAGTAATCTGGTCAGGAGATGTTCATGGACAAAACAGGCAAGTGAAAGGCACAGTGCAAACGCCCCTCCAGCAGCAGCAGCAGAGCAGTGTGCAGGAGAAACAGCAGGAAGGCTGGAATCCATGCTACAGGTGGCATCAAACCCACACCCCTTTGTAACTACATTTACACAGTGCAAGGTTAATACTTTGTTCCTCTCTCAGGACCACAATTTCTCCTGCTGACCTTTGTTCCTGCCTGCTGGCACACAGCAGAATTCTTCACTAAAACAGAGCTGCTCTTCTGACAACTGAGGTGATGCCTCATCACTGTGAGATGCCATCAGCTCCACCCCAGGGACTGCAAATGCTTCTGACCACACTCACAGCAGGGCCACTGAGTGGGAAGCACACTGAAATGAGTTTAATGAGTTTCCAGCTTTCACCTATTGCTATACAAAATCTTTTCACACACAGGAAAAGCCAAGATGCTGTTTTACTCCTAGGACATTGCAGCAGCCCCTGCTTGTCCTGGTAAGGCCAGATCTTTCCAGAAAACTGAACGGAACAACTGAAAGGATTATGGTTTCAGAGTGGCAGTGATTTTGTATTGAGATGTGGCTTCAGCTTCACAGAAGAGGTTAATGAGTGGACAGATCATAATTTCTATATAGCCCTAAGACATCACTTTCAACCATAAGATGCTTAGCACTTAAAGAAAATGTCCCAGTCACTCTCAGTTAAAAGATTTGTCCCACGAAGTCATCCTCAGTAAAAAGAGAACCACTTAGGCCACGTTCACTTCAACTGAGCATGGGCACTGTTCTCACAATCACAGATGCTTATCACAAGCAGTAATTTGCTTTGAGTCTTTATTAATTGCTTGAAAATCCAACACCTCACAGGCTGTCTTTGCTCTTCCAAATACAACTGCTCAAGTTAACTCACATGGTTAATTTCTAACACAGTAATGACTGTTGTACTTTCCCCTCAAGTGCTGATGTGCTTTAGTACAAAAGACACGAACAGATTAAAATGGCATACAGGATGAAACAGTTTACAAACACAAGGTAAATTGATTTCAAAATCCTGGTAACTGCTGGTGTATACCCAGAAACACTTGTAAGAGCAAACGTTGAGTGCAGGTCTAGTGACAGTCATTTTTGCTCATGGGGAGCCACCATGTAACACTGTAATTTCATCCTAAACTGCCTCAGAACTTCTAGCCATGAGGTTCCAATGGGTATAAACTAGTTATTAAAAAACTCTCTCTCCTTTTAAGACAGCTGAAATGCTGGCTTCACTTAGTGCCTCTCACCTGGCAATGGCTACCACAAAGAACTGACTGGGTATTTTTGAAAACTGGAACTGTAAAATTTTCAGTTTGGGAGAAAAAGCATGTAAGTATAGAGAGGTCAACTGGTTTCTTATTGAGCTGAATTTAAACCTTCTCTTATTGCAAATGTGTATCAGGTAGCGACATAGATCATCAACCTGAATCAAACTGAAGAATTCTTTAATATACACATCTACAATCACAGCCTTTGAAAGCACAGGAAAATTTGAAATCCCACAGCTCTTCATTTAACTTAATTTCTTGCTGGTTTCCTACACCCCATATTTGCTGCACAAAAAGGTACCTAAAATGTGTGTTCACTTGCCAGCTGTTCTGTATTGAAACCTTGTCAGGCACAATACATATAAGGAACTCCACCAGTATGTATTTTGAATGCTATTCCACACTGGAAGCAATTTTCTGTCTCAGAAATGCATTCTAATTTTCTCTTAGTATTACAGAATCATATATACCTACACAAATAAGAGAGTAGAACTGAACAATTTTTTCTTTCACCCTTCATTATCATACCTTTAGTATGATGCTTCCCTCACATCTCTATGAATAACATAAATCAATTCCACAAAGAATATTCACTCAAAGACTTACTGGAGAAAGGAAATAGGAAACAATTTAGGGATTGCAGAATGTACACGATGAGCCCTAGAACTCTCTGACAAACGTGAACCTTAAGATTACCTTTTCATTTCCTGAACTGAACAGAGTAAAATAACCATGGAATAAATGAAGGATGATTTGTTTTTAAAAACGTAGCCCACTTGATGAGGTATTGCAAAATCAAAACTCATTTTTCTCTTATCTTTAAATAGGGTATTTAACTGAGTAATTATTTGAGTCATGTAGGCCACGTGTGGATGAGGAGCTGGATAGATTTTTGTGTTGGTTAAATTATAAATAACCCCACACAAACACTGCTTTACTAGAGCAATAGAAGTACAGACTCCACTTCTGAGGGAAGAAAAAAAAAAAGGCAAACTCTTGCTTCCTGTTATGTTTCATGTTATCTTTCAGAAGTTCAGCAGCAAAGAGCTACCATGAAACAAGCCAGAGTATTTAATGAGACAGCAACTGGTAAATAACACATTTCATTGGACAAGTAGTACTTTTTCTTCAAGCTAGTCAATAAATTATATTTAATGCGTGAGAAGTACTGCTTATAGCTCTTTAAATAAATATTAAATGACAGGTAAAAAGAAGGAATATATTAATTTGGAAGAAAACCTTACTGCTTATGCCTCAGAAATTATTTTAAAACCTAAACTAATTGGAGTCAAAGAGGCAAAGAGAATCTCTTTACTTCACCCGCAAGGTGAGGGAAACTTGATGAACCAGTATTTGTATGAAAAATATCTTACATTGGTTTCTGTAACTGCAGTTGCAGGCTGATTTCAAAGAGAGTAAAACAAATAAAAGACTTGTTCCTAAAACATCTTTGACCTCAGTTTCTGTTAATCTATACATTAATGGTTCACAACTTTGCATGCTTTCCCTGCAGTCTTCCTTCAGTTCCACATTATGGATACAGCACATCACTTAATGCCTGTTCTGTGTATCACCTGAATGCTCATGTAACTCCTCATGGCAAAGAACAACTCTGAGCTCACCAGCATCAGCATTCCCCTCTTCCAGTGATGCCACCAAGCTGCCATTTCAATCCCACATTTGACACCTTCTTCCTTCTCCCTGCATATGATGGAACTCAGTAATCTGGTTTCTTTTCTAGGCTTTTCCATGTGTTTCCAGGTTTAAATTTATGTCTTACCAGCTAAAATGCAGGCCTGCATTTGGTCAAGGTGCTCTTTAGGAAATCATGGCACTGTATCTCAGCTCCTGCACTGCAATCCCTTTGCACATGGAACCAAAAGGGTTTCTTTCCCTCTCACAACCCAGATTTCACTCCGTCCTGTTCCACCTTCTGTCCAAAAGTACATTTAGTGTTGGTTTCAAGCCACTGAATAAATTCACCAAAGTCTTAATTCTTAGAACTACTACCTTGAATTTTCTGCTTGTCTTTTATTATTATATCCATGTGAAATGGAAAACAAAACTATGCCTCTTTTTTTCCCTGCCAATGTTCCTGTTCCTATATTCACTTGTAAGGTATCTGCTTTATTGGCATTCCTACTTGCAGCTCTAACAAACCTATTGCTATTTTCATCTCTACAAGGCCATTAAGATTCATAATTTTTATGTACTTTTATTTTTTTGTTTTTCTAAATGCTGGTTCTCTTGGGTTCTCTTGCTCTCCAAGCTGAGCACTGAAAAAATCTGCCAAACAAGAATGAACCTGTCCGGGGACAAATTATAATTGCAGCTTCAGAAGCTGTATTCAGAAACTTTTCCCTTTAGCTCAGCAAATGATTCTGCCCTGGGAAGGTGTGGTCATCAGCATTCACATAGTATTAGCATTCATCACATCCCTGAGTGATCTCATCTTTCTCCAACCCTAGGGCATCACTGTTTCTCCACTTCTGCAGCTCTGTATCTCTCTGAATTGGCACTGCAGGCATTACTGTGTTAGCCAGGAGTTTAAAGCTTTACTAAACTTGTACCTGTATACAGAAATTATGGTCCATACACCTCTGTGAAAGCAGTCACAGAGACACTCAGCTTCTATACATTCTCATGGATGTAAAGCAGAGCTCAAGCAGAAGATCTGATGGAGTCTTTGCCTGGTTTGATTGGTTTGAAAAATAAGAACAGGCAGTTTTACCTTATTTGAACAAGTATTTACCATGGACTCCCTGTTACAGATTTGTTTCACCCAAACACCTGCACTGACTACAGAAAACTACCAACAAATGTCCAGCTAAGATCAAAAGAAAACTTTTAGATGGGGTCCAAAGTAACAAATGCTCCTCTTCAGAAGTCAGTGCATGTGAGACACACCCACAAGGCCATGCCAGCTGTGAGGATCTATGCTCCTTCTTAGCACTACTTGTATTGTAAGAAGTGGTATTTGCATGGGACCTCCACACTCACAGCTCATGCTGCTCACGTCCAAAGGGAAATGTAACTCTTGCTTTGGCATTAGACAGTTCATGTCACAGAAACCACTGATGTCTGACTGCCAGGAGAGCAGAAAGCCCTCTGAGAACATGAGATGCTGATCACTGCAGCAGCAGTAGCCTTGCTCTGTGACCTTTGTCCACGTGGTCTCAAAGTACAGAAATATCAAGGAGCTCCACACACAAGAAGGAGCCCCATCACTGTGCCTGTGTGATGAGGCACCACTGATATGGTTAAAGATATGGGAAAATGCCCCTCAACACCCTGAAAATCACACTGAGAGAGGCTGATGTAGAACTCCTCCACTCATTACTGGCCCAATCACAATATGCCTATCCTGGGCTAGGGGGCTCACAATAGAAAGATGCTGTCTATGCAAACACTAAACAATGAATGCCTTTGCTTTCAAAATATCAGTATGGGTTTGTTTCTTAAATTATCTGATTAATAGCAAGTGATCACAGGTTCTGGCATTTTTCTCAACTAAAATCTGCTCCATGATCACCTGAATTTTAAGTTTCTAGAGAGCTTTAACAACACTGTCTGGAATACTGTTTTGGTTCAGTGAATGATTAATACTACATATTTGGTTCAAGTTATGGTTTATTCAGCATATATCCTATTTGGACTTAGGATGTTGAAACAAGCTCCCAAAGCACTGTAGGTAGCTGAATTTCACACATGTGTCTGAGGGATGTGTTCCTCTATAAGAGATCGGTCTGATTTGCACTTACACTGCAGAACTTTATTGAACCTCTGGTGTCGTTCATCAGATTTAACCCAATTTCAACACGTTTAACATTGAGGGGATTCCCTGAATTCACCCTGCAGATAACTCTTTCCAGAACTGTTTTTATTATTTCCAGGGTAGCATACAAGAAAGAGGAAGAGGATGATAAAGACAGAGGAATCTGTAAGGCACCTGTTTTTGTTATGCTGCTATTTTTCTTACCTTTTAAGTCCAGTTGTAGCCCTGGAAAACACAGACTGAAGCTTTATTGCTGCAAAGCTGTGAAGGCAGTGGTACAGAAACTGTACTGCCTTGCCAAAACCATGCATTTCTTCCAAAGTTTCAGCAACTACAGCATAGGATTTACCGGCATAAAGTGACTTAGACTAAATGCAAACTGAAGGAAAACATACAGGAAAACTTAGAAGCCTTTTACAATGAACAAATTTCTAAAGTTTAGGAGAGACAAACACCACCAGCTCACAGGTGGCCTGGAAGTACAGATTTAACTAACACTCCTGCAAACTTCTTTTCCCCCAAGGCCCAAGACAAAAACCCTGCCTACAGAGTCAGCTTGACCCTAAAGAAGCCTGCATGAATGTAGTTCAAAAGCAAAGTTAGGTTCAGTGACTAATCTGGTCCTTAGGCAGACAATTACAGAGACAACAAAAAACCCTGCCACATTTAGTAAAGCAACAGTCCTGCAGGATGAACATGAGCAACACTCGTTTTCTCCCCTATACATTTCATAATACTTTAAAAGTGTCAGGGAACAGCCAGGTCCCTTGGTTTTGTCAGGTAACACATCTGCTGTGGAGTCCTCATTAGGGTGAGCTGCTACTGCTGCTTGCTGATGCCACTATCCCTATCAGGACACCTGCCAGGCACGTATCAAAGATGCAGCATTTTCTAAACTTCTAAACCCTTTCTTTTGTTACTCAGAAGAGAAGTAGGATGAAATCCAAACATTGAAACAGTATTGATTTCTTTCCTGAAATGTAAGTTTTGCAATTAACAGCTAGACAGCACTTAGACTGGCATGAGTTAGCAGTGGTGGGAGGAACAGCCCCTTCCTGACACCACCTTCCACTGGCTTTAGAATTCAGTAAGGCTCAGGTCTGTGCCAACAGGGGCACAAAGTAGGCTCAGGTCTGTGCCAACAGGGGCAGCTGGGTGAGGAAAACAAAGGTGCCCTTCAGATCTAACTTGGCAAAACAGTGAGCAGAAGAGCTCCCCCAAGTTCCTACATACAGGACAGATGGTCTTAAAGCCCACAAGCTTGAACTCTGGCAGGATAAATATTCTCAAGCATGGTTTAGGAGAGAGATTGCATGGACTCCAATTGTGCTGGAGTGCACACTTAACATTTAAAGACCTGTGATGGAGATCCAGTGTCTGAGTGGCCTGCATCATGGCCCCTCTCAATTTACCAGGATAAATAAAAGCACTGTTTTCCAGATGCATTTGGATGTTGGTGCCTGGCTCCTCAGCAGAGGAGAGGAGGCTGATGTTGGAGAACCAGCAGTGAGGGAGTTCAGTTTCAGCCACCCCGCAGAAGGCAAACAGACACCTCAGAAATCATACACAGTCCTCTCTGTCAAGGGTCCAAAGGAGGTTACAGGCTATGTGAAGCCTCAGAGAAGAAGCGGAAAAGGAAAGGCAGAGTATTTTTTAGGTAATCTCAAAGCAATTCAGTGGACAATATGCACTTGTACACCTAATTTCAAGAGAAAATTACTTCTTGGGCACGGCTGCTACTCTGTTCTTGCCTGGGGTAAATGTTCTGAGATGCACAAAATACCCCACGAGTTTTTTAGGTGAAAACAGAGCTTGTTTTTCTTGTTCAGAAGGTGAAGGGCTTACAGGGGATGTACAAGTGGCTTGTACAGGGCAAATACCATCTCTACAACCACTACGATGGTGCAAAGGTTAAGACAGGCTTTTGAAGCAAAACAGAACTTTGGTGAAAGTTTGTGCCACACCTGTGCCACCTCTGATAAACAGACAACCCAAGCTCACCTAATACTGTAAACTTAAACTTTCCTGTCTGCATTAAAAAAAGTTATTTGAATGGGTGGTTGATGAGAAATTAGAACATGTATCACCTTCAAGAAAAGCCTAATGGATACTCCAGGTCAGTGAAGCAGGAAAGAAGAGCCTCCTACTCATCTCCCTGTAAAGTATCTGTGTCTGTTCAGATGTGATGGCTGAGTACCAAAGAAGAGGTGAGTATATAAAAATAAGCATCTTTGTATTCAGCACTTTGGATTCTAAAGCATTGCTGAGTCACACCTGCTTGTTCTAAAACAATAAAAAACCTCCCAAAGTTTAATGACTTATCAGAATTTCAACAGTAAGGCTGTGAAAGCACTTGAACCGTGTCCTGGGCATGTCAGCCACAGGCAGCAAACTGAATTCCGACAGGGAATTCCTACAGTGAGTGCAGTGCTGAAAGCACACACAGTGGCTTCCACATTGAACCCTTCTCTGACCTGTAAGGAAGGCAATCTGTAAGTCTTTCAGAGAAAGAAAAGTAGACACAGGAAAAGGAATGAATTAAACATACAATTCCCAGGATGCCCTGTTTAGCCATTCTTTACACAGTTAAAATACCTTGGAAAGAATTGGTACTTTCCTGCATGGTAGAGAAACAGCCCTGTAGTTATTGCCTTTCTTCAGAACAGCAGCTGGAGTCTCAGAAAAAGCAACAGCCTCAGCTCTTGAGCTGATATTTTACTAAAAGGAAAAATAGTCACAAACTGAAGTGGTACAGGGACTGCACTGAATAACCAGACTGCTGACTACAGATTTTCAAATCTACCAAGAGGTACAAAAGTAGCCTTAGACCACGACTGAAGCAAAATGTTACATTCCCATACTGATTTTAGCATGGAAAATTCTGAAGCCAATGAATAATCTGACTAGAAATTTTATCCAGGAAAGAAAATAATCACTGACAGACTGTGGCAGAAGGTTGTAGGTTACAATTTATGTGGCAGTAGTACTGCCACAACCAGGGATCAGAGCCATGTGGCCCTGGATGAAACAGAGCACTTGGAATCACAGGTTACCACTGCCTTCAGCAGCTTCAGAGTCATAAGGTTCCCTACCCCAGTGGGGAAAGAGATGGTTTGCCATGGTTCTTACTGTTCTCTTTGGAATACAGTGAAATTTTACCTATGGAAAATAAAACATCCATATTAGCTGAGATTTTTTTTTGTCTCTTTCAAAGGGATATAAACAGGTGGAGTTTTGTCCCTTTCTTTCAAAAAGAAAAAGAAAAAAAATTAACACAAAAAAACCCCCAAACCAGAAACCCACAAACAAACTCAAAAAACCCAAAACAAAACAAACAAAAACCAAAACCAAACAAACCCCACAAAAACCCCATCAAACTTAAAATAATTTAGTACTGAATTTAATGAGCAGAACTGCAATCTCAGTTCTACTCTTAAACAATTTAAAATGTGAGTAATATCAGATCTGCCATTCTATTAATCTATTTTGCTTACATCTATTAAACCTTACCTGTGGGAAGCACCTCTCAACCCCCCTAGAAGCATGGAAATTATTGCTTAGTACCCTGGAATCATTTACATGGGTTTACATAATTTCCATATCTGCTCAGCTGCTTTGACACCACCAGCAAATGGACTGAGTCAGATTGATTTTTGTGAGGATTTTTGCAATCCAGATTTTTTTTGCAGAAGAAACAGGATGTATACAATCCATCCACTAAAACTCTTAAATAAAAAGTTATTTTGACCTCCCTCCCCCAAATGTTAAAAAGGGGAAAGAAAAAGTAGTGAATTCTAGAAGGAAACCTTGCACACACATTACTTGCTCCCAGCCTTCCCTTTTCTCCCAGCTGACATCTCCTGCCTTTCCCCCCTTATTCAAACTAATTCCTTTGGTTTACTGGTACTGAATTATAACAGTGCCATTGTATAAGATGCAAAGAAAAGCACAAAGCAAATGAATGTACAAATACATTACATTCAGACCAACATGATAAAAAATAGACATTCTCTTTTCCATTTTGCCTGTTCACTTAGCTGAACACTTTAAAGAATGCTGACAGTTCTAAGCCATTTCCCTCCCCTGGCTTTTGGTGGCTGACCAAAAGCCAAATGATCAAATGTGGTCAAATGATCACTATCATGAAACTATTTGATGGATTGTCTTTAAATTATTCAATTACATACAAGCGCTTCTGTAACTTTCACAGTCTCTGTCTAAGTCCAACAGGTTCCTGCTATTGAAAGGGACAGAAGATGCAGGTGGTTTGCTAAGAATGGTGCAATTTCTTCAGTAAGGAATTTCATGGCAGTTCAAGGCTGTAAATATAGCAGATATTTACAGGAAGCACAGGTAAACAGACAAGGTAACACAGACATCAGATCTAACTCTCAGATGTTGGAGACAGGTTATCCCCTCATCTCTATTTCTTTGTCAGTGTATATTCTTCACTGCTACATTACAATCCAAATAATATTTGGAAAATATTACATTAAATAGAGAAGATTAGTATTAGCATATGGAAAAATCAGAGAGCTTTAAACAGTTATGATGGTTTTTTCAATCCACATTCTTCAATGTTAGATTTAAGTTGCAGGAGCATAATGAAAGTGGGATGTCCATGTACTCACAGTAAATAATCATGTAAAACCCAATCCAACTCCTGTTGATATCAGTGAATAATTTGCCTTTCTGTTCCTGGGGATTAGGATGAAAGCAGGCTTGTCTATGCTTCCAGTTCTACAAATCACTTAAGGTGTCCTTGCAACAATGTTAGCAAAATTTCTGCAAATGCCTGTCCAAATAGTTTTGCTGAGGTTAAAATTATGTTTATTGTGTTTAGCTTATATCAAATAAATGAACTAAGCTATATTGAAAAAAAACCAAAACCCATTAATGTAAGACCAAGCACCCACAGCATTAACCTATTTGATTTGTTTTGTCATGTAATTACACTGCAATAGCAAATTTGATAAACACTCTTTAGTGGACAAGGTCTTAGAATCCTTTTTAGGCCAAAGCAAAAATGGCCAGTCAGAAACTGAGAGACCCCCCCCCCTCACTGACCACATGAGGCTCGACCAAACTACTCTGATGTCAGTGCAACAGTTACTGCAAAAATTTGAAGTTAGAATGGTTAAAAAAATTAAAAGTTGTTTGGAAGTGAAGAACACAACATTTATCAGCTAACAGCAGTGCAACACTTTCTTATTCCTAGTACAAAGGATTTGATTCTCACACGAGTGAAGAATAAGAATGAAATGAAAGAAGAAACCTTGAAACTTTCACCAGTTTCTGGAAAGGAAAAAACCTTCTCATGGAACAGAGTACAGGACAATAGAGAAATTACATTTTAATAGAAATGCCACTGCTCTGGAAGCAAACTTCAAACCATGACTATCAGCCTGTATCTTTAAGCATCTAGATCACTGCAGCAGTGCTTCTGCAAGAAAAGCCAAGGTGAAAGGAGCAGAAGTCAATAATGTAGTTACCAAGCTCATCTGATTTACCAAGTTTAATATTCAAAAAAAGGGGAAAAATGAAATCTTGGTGCAGAAATGCTTTATTGTTTTGTGGCTTTTATTTGGTACATATATATACATATTTAATCAAAGTGTGAGACTTCACTCACACTCTGCACTCTTGAAAACCAGCATTGATACCTTGATGAGCTCACACAGAGTAAGCTAAAGTCAAGATTTAAGAGCCCAAATTCTTTGAATTGTTTTTTTAGACTGTATGTGTTCAAATCTTATACAGCTTCCTGCTATCCCTTGCTCCTTGTCTAATGGTACAAGGGGCAAGACCACTAAAATTACATTTTATGCCCAGATAAAAAACCTGACATAATAAGTACACATGGTTTTTATTTTTCCTCTAATGCTGGTATACTTTATTCTCAGATTTGTAAGCAGACAATTTTGATATTAGTCATCAGTGAAAAAAAAAAATCCCAAATTATTTTCAGGAACACAGACAAAAAACTTCTTGCTCGATTTCTTCCTCCTGAGTCAAGTCTGTTCGTCCTCTACTGTTGCTTCTGACAAAGCAAACCCAAAAGCTCCCAAGCTTACTGAATCCCTGTAATTGTTCCTGAGTTAGAACTGGTTAATGCTCTGGTGATCTATTTTGCCATTGGAATCCCTGAATGCCTCAGTTTTCTCCCTTCCTCTGCTTGCCATATAAATGGGCCTTCTGTCTACCCAGCAGCCACCATGTAATGCTGATGTCTCGTTTACTGCAGTCATAACCTCTCTGTCACAGTGACCTCGCAGTAATAACAGCTTTTGTTTTCACGTGAGATTAGCTGACATAAAGTGACTCTAGCAAAGTATTTCTTAGTTGTATTTTTTTGATGAAAAAAAACTACATGTGGAATGTTTTTAAGGACTTCAGTTACAGAAGGCTTTGAATTAGGCTGTTTGGTTTTGTTGTTTTAATTTGGGGGGGAGACAGACATGAGTAAATTAACTCTGACAAAACCTTTGATGAATGTTTAATTAGATAATACACATTCAGACTTATAATGAAAAGTGTACCAGGATTCTTCAGATATGATGGCCATTTTACACACTACTACCACGCTCTTCTCCAGTCCTAAATCCCCCTAATTCTGTCCTCAATCTCTTTCTCCTTGACCATTCCCACTGCCACAGCCAGTATCAGTTAAAAGAGAACAGCTTCTGCTCTTCACCCACAAGCAGTTCCAAGGGTAAAAACAGTCCTTGTGAGCTACTGAAGGCGACTGCCAATCTTCTGTTTCTCATTTCCACTTTCTTTTTCCTCATCTTCTTGGGCAGTACAAAGCAAGAGAAGCATTTCAGTTGACTGGCTCATTTGGCAGGTATTTCAGCTTTGACTCTTATCCTGAAAAACTGAGTAACTACTATCCCTTTCTCTTTGCCTGGCAGAAAGCAGGGCTCAAGGATATCAGTGTGATATCAAGGCAAATGCATGATTGTTCCATCGGGAAAGTGCTCTGGCCCCTGGCACAGCACAGGAGATAAGAAGGGAATATGCACCTAGTAAGATTACAGTTATCAAAAAATGAGCTAATTGGAAAGCCAGAAATATCACCTATTAAAAGCAAAAGTTTGCCTTAAAAAGAAAACCAGTTCCAGCAAGTGAATCCATGACCACAGGTTTCTGCTTATGCTATAGTTTGCATCATTTATCCCTCATTGGTTATATTCATGCTCATTGGTCTACATTTCCACAGTCTGATGATTTGGACACTTCCCTAGGAAGCAGGAGACCCAGGGGAAAATCTCCCTTCAGTCCAGTTCTCCAGAAAGACTTCCAGCTGCCTGAACACCTGACCACCTGTCTTTATGGACAGATCCTACTTTCTTTTCTCATCCTGCTGGAAATTTTCAGAAGTTCCTTTTTACACGCTGACATTCAGACAATTCAAGAGCCAAAACCTGAGCTTATTTTGAACATAAATGCAGCCTAGTGCCATACTAAACACAGCACAGCACCACTGCCTTGGAACAGCAATGCCACACACAATCTCACTTTCAGGGACCTAATTCAAGACAGGACACAAACTATTAAGAACTCTCAAATCTTCAGCACATCATGCATTTTTTTCCAACAAATTTTCACAGCTCTACAAACCCACTTGGAACAACAGTGACATCCTTTTCTTTCTCCATTCACCTTGTAGATACAATGTCCTCTTGCACCTCTTCAGTTTGAGGCCAAAAATGCCTCACTTACCTTGCTTTTCCCCCATCCTTGAAAAGAAAAAAGTGAGAGGGATCTTCAGGTTCCTTTGTCCATCCAAGAATGGCTAGATGGGCTAAAACACTTTGCTTTTATTGCATGGCCCATGGTTTCAAACCAGTGCAGCCTGGAGTTCACAACTCTCAAATTTCTGTCCCAGGGCTTAGCAGATATGCAGGAGTACTACTACACTTCTAAAAATTAGTTTTATCTGATTTATGTTTTCAAGCTCATCTTTTACAAAGAAAATAGCAAGCACAATATACAGGTATTTCTAGTGAAAATGGAGAACTATGTATCCACCACACAAATGTAGACACTGGCTATATATTTATACACCAATACAAGCAGTATTTCCTAGAATCACAGAATACTTTGGGTTGGAAGGGACCTTAAAGCTCTTCTTATTCACCCCTGCCATGGCCAACAACACGTTCCACAGTTCAGGCTACTCCAAACCCCATTCAATATTTAATTTGGCCATTGTTATACAGCACAGAATCAGTGTAAAATAGATTGAAATTTTGCCAGGGAATTAAATTGAAAACTTGGGTATCTGAAGGTCTTTGCAATCTGGAGATCAAATACACAATTACAAATATTAATTTTTTTACTAGCAGCTTGTGTGTCTGTTTTCTACTTCTGCAAGATCCAAAGCTATTTGACAAAATTTATCCATTATTATCATCCTGATATATATATCTATAAATATATATATA
>VXBR01010171.1:154582-193686 GCA_013400215.1 Cisticola juncidis | reverse complement strand
CCCAAAATATATTTAAATAAACCCATATAATGTCAGGAAAAGGATAAGCAGGGAAAGTCTCCTCAGACATTCAGCCACAGACGTGGTTACAGCTTTGCTGCTCCAGGGCATCAACTTTGTTATTATTGTTATTATATTTGGGATGGCTGAAATAACAATCTAACCCAAATCTTCTTGGAGGGCATTCAGCAATGTTTATTAAAAGGCACACCCTTTTATCCAGTGTTCACACACAATGAAACACGATTGGTCCTTCAGACCAACACCCTCTCACAGACATCCCTGCAAGTAAACAAGTTGCAAAAGCAGCAGGTGCAGAGATTGGGAATTATTTGGAATTTCTTCCTGCAGAGCAATCCTGGGAAAGTCTGCCTGAGTCGCTTCCCCAGCTTCTGCTGCTGCCTGATGCAGAAATTCCCTGTCAGCATCCTCAGTGCCAGCTGAGCCTGGTGCCCAGCCTGCCCTGCCGTGGGCACAGGGTGAGCTCTGGGGACTCTTTTCTCTCTCTGAGGAGAGGAAAGGACAAGGGACAGGGGAGGGCACTGCCAGAGCAAAGGGGACATTGCTCCAGTTGAATCTAATGAGCCACAGCCTTGGTTTATCTTCCATTCCACAGCATCTGTCCCTCGTTGGGTTCCTGTCTCCAGTTTGGGAGTATCAAGCATAAAATAACTGTTCCTACACTTGTAGGTTTTATTTCTGAGAATGTCTGGCCCAGAAAACATTAATCAGAGGTCAGAAATTCATCCCCTGTGAGAAGGATTGGTCTAAAGGACACAAGTTAAACACTGCACTCTTCCTGCTGGGTGGGAGGCAAGCAAATAAACTCCTTAATCACTTTTGACAGCCTGGTTTCAAATGCCTTATTTTGGCTTGCAGTTTGTCTCCTACACTGTCTAGATTTAAATTTCTGCTCTGCAGCAGCATTTCCTGTGGCTGCTTTTCATGGCACCACAGTGCAGGAACTGTCCACTCAAAACTGTGAGCCAAATTACAGAGTGCAGGGTAAAAATGCCTCTGGATTCCTCCTTTGGTTCCTCAGAATCACAGCACGCCTGACCAGCTAAGCAGTAATTGAGGGACATTTTGTGCCAATCCAGCTGTTCATTGGAAAATATCAGAGCACAGGGTGCTCTTGCTTGGGAAGAAACACCCCACCCTCTGTTGTGCCAGCTGACAGGACTACCCGTGTGCTCCCCAGCGTTTTTCCTAAAAAAATTGTGGGATTTGTCACAAACAGCATCTCCAGGGGTCCAAAGCCAACAAGGACTGCCTGGGGCACCATCCTGGGAGCCCAGAGCCAGCAGGGAGGGCAGGACTGTGGATCAGAGCTGGAAGGGGCTGCAGGAGATCTCCTGTTCCTCCCTTCTGCCTGAGGTGGGACACACAAACCAAGAGGGAGCCCTGGTTTCAAACCCAAGCAGGGCTTAGGGGAGGCAGGCGTGGAGCTCACCTGGTTTGGTGAGGGACAGGAGGGACACCAAGGCTCAGTGACCCTGCTGGAAGCTCCCAGAGACTGAAACTCCCCCAGGCTGCCCTGGGCACCACCCAGGTGAGATTTTAACTGCCACAAAAATTCCTTTGCCTGCATTTTTCATTTTTACCAGCTTGGAAGGGGAACAGCCTCAGTGGCATCAAGGGTTTATTTGTACAAAAAAGCTGCAAAAGTGGCAAACAGCAGAGTGCTCTGGTTCTGGGATCAGAGTCCAGGAGTTCTCTGGCCAAAATAAAGGGGCACCCCTGTCTGCAGCAGAGCTCAACCTGCACTAGAAAGGAAACACATTAATTCAAGGATTAATTCAAGCTGCAATGTCACCAAGCAGATGCTATCTGTCAGAAAGTGAAAAATACCTCATGTTTTTACTGTTGTTGAGTAAACTGTCAATTCAGACATGAATTGGTTGTGTTTTTTTAAAAAGACAAAATTTTAAATAAATTTAGTTTTAAAAATTTGTATTTACAGAAACTAAATTTACCCTTCTGTGCATAAGGCTTTCTTGGTTTATGTGGAAGTCCAAGTTAGAAAAGCCAGATGGTGGCGAGGTTTCTTTTCCCCATCTGTACCTGTGGGAACAGAAGCTATAAGATCTGTTTTATAGATGTCTTCTAAGCACATTATAGCAATTCTGAGTTTGCTTTTAGTCAAAACAGTTGATAATTTGTTGATATCTGAAAGGCCAAATAATTTAGCCAANATTAAAAGAAAAAAAAAATAGAAAAAAAAAAAAAAAAAAAAAAAAAAAAAAAAAAAAAAAAAAAGAGAAATGTACCCCAGTTTGGGGGCACGTAAATCCTGAAAGAATCAAGTACTTTTCCTAAATAAAATGTTTGTCCTTTCAATTTATGCATCAAACACAACCCCTGAATTTGCAATGAAAGCACTTTGAATAAAATGTCAATGCAAGTTAACAAAAAGAGCACACAGCAGCAGCAGTCTGTGTGACAAAGCTGTCTCTAAGCCTGTAGCTAAAGTAAAAATTGGGAATGGGAGTTTTAAAGTTCCCAAATACTCAAATAAGGCTGTGATGCCATATACAGGCAATCCACAAAAACTGCTGGCACTGCTCACAGGGGCAATGACACTGAGTTCATGGTTCATTCACTGGGGGGTCTAACTGTTACCTCTCTTTTGTAATCCTGTTTGCCCATGCAGGAGAAAGAGAACTTTGGGAATTCCCCTATCGTTTCACCAGAAAAAAAAAATACAGCCATCATTTAAACTAATATTCCTGGGAAATAGAAGTTTATGTTGCTTGAGCCAAAAAGTACAAAATGGTCACTGTCCTTACTGGAGAAAGAACAGAATGCTCTGATTATTTCAGTACACAGTGAAAAGTGCAAGCGAGACACATCAGCCAGTGCTTTGTGGAGAAGAGATTTCACATAAACATTATTTGGAACTGAATTCAGTCCTACTTATCTATTTCTAAATTATCCCCCTGAGAGTTTACAGAGATAATCCTGCTTTCTTTTGCTTCTGTTTCTTGGGGCCTGGAGAACACAGGGAGTGTGGGAGGGTTTGTCTTCTTAAGTGTTCTTCAGAATTTCATGCACTTGGAAGCTGCTTCTAGGAAATGGTGTTGGCTGTTGCTTTGCCGCCTTCTCTTTCTGAGAGCTGGAGATTTTGGAGATCAAAAGGGAGTGGATGAAATGAAGAACACCACATCAGCTTGTGAATTTATACCTATCTGGAATGTCATAATCTTATGGAGTGATTTTCACAGGGAAGTGTGTAAATGTAAAAAGATTGCTACAAGTGAGGGGATCTTGATCCTCTTATATTCTCACCACTGTTGGTCACAACTGAATTCCCAAAAAAACTTCCTATGTGGATGTGTCCTGCCTCCCTGAACCAGGGATTAATGTTGTCTGTGCTAGACATTCTCAGAAATAAAACCTACAAGTGTAGGAACAGTTATTTTATGCTTGATACTCCCAAACTGGGAACCAGGAACCCAACAAGGGACAGATGCTGTGGACTGGAAGATAAACCAAGGTTTTGCCTTTTTATCAGAGGATGCATTTCCTGACAGAGGCAGGTCACTCACCCAGCAAAATGACAACACAGACATTTGAGAGAACGTACAACAAATTCTCATTATTTACTACAAATATAAAAACTGAAATGAAATCAAATCGAATAACTTGACTACATGAAAATTATGAAACAGTTTGTATTTTATACACAGCGTATGTACACTGGGTTTGGAAATGTGGGTTTCATCCATGCAAATTTAATACAAAACACTATTTACAAAAAAAAAACAAAAACAAAAACAGTAAGAACATTTTTTGAAAGAAACATGTATGTTGGAAGCTCCAGCAATAATGGAAATCCTGAAAAAAGGCTTAATACAGTATAGTACAAGTAGACAATCTTCAAAAGTATGAAAGATGCACTTTACAAGAACATGAAATGCAAATTCAATGGAAAAGCACTATCAAAAGTTTTCCAAGTATATACACAATTTGAGCATCTGTTCTGAATGATCACTCTCCTGCTGTGCCCTCAGCACTTTTGCCACATCCTGCACACATTTACATGTGACCATTTGGTGACACTGCATCTTTTCAGTTTTATAACCACAAGTTATAAAACAAAGTAACTGAATACCAACTGAATGAGGATCGTAAAGCCACCACATTTTCATTTTTCTAGACATTCCATATTAGTAAGAATTATTCACACTTCTCCCAGTGTGTTCCACCAACCCTTTTCCACTCCATCTGTGTGTGCTCCCCTGGGAACCCCAGCCTTGCATTGCTGCTGCCAAGCTGCAGCAGCTGCAGCTGGAATTGCCACGGCTGCAGGAATTCTGCAGGTACCACATCCCCTCAGCTGCATCAACAGCTGCACGTGAGGAGCACAGTCCTGCACAGCTCAGTAATTAATTATTAATTATTAATATGTATTCATACTGAACAGTTCCTGCGAGTTCCTGTGCCAGGTATGGCCTGAGCAAACCCTACAGGAATAATTTTGGAAATATTTCACTGGTTCACTCATTTTAAAATGAAACAAAGCATAAAACGGATTCTTGTGGTATTTCTGAATATTCTCTGTTTCACAATCTGCCTTTATAAAACTATGACGGAAAAAAATTACGTTTGCCTTGTTTCACATAACTTTGAATGAAATGAGGAAATCCTCCTTAGCGCCAAGAATTTATTTTAAATGACTGACTTTATTCAGTAACTGAGTTACAAAACTCTGGAGGGAAATTCTGGTCTCACTGAAGCCTTACAATCATAGACTTATTTAGGTTACAAAAGACTTTAAATGGATCAAGTTCAACTGTAAATTTAACACTGCCAAAATCAAAATTTTTCCCAAACAATTAAATCTGCTGTCAGTCTGAGCTATTCTTCTCCTTTAGAATTTGCTAAGATACTTGAATAGCTGTGGAAAAAAATTTTTGGTTTTTGCTTGTTTTAAGATTAGGATTCTAAAATGTAAAAACCACTCTGAATATTCTTTTTTTGAAAATGCAATTTGCTGTATATAATTTGAACTAAAAATGATTGATCAAATGACATTTTATGATAACTGGTGCTCCTTCCCTAGAAACTGGCCAAGTGGCTTGCAGCAATTTTGCTGCCCTTTGCCTCTCATGCTGAAAAAATAAGGGTCAAACCCAAAGAGGGAACAAACACTTCATACAGCAACAATTTTAAGATCACATGTTGCCAAAATGGTACTATGTGAAATACTTAAAAGAAATAAAGCAAAGGGCATTTTATTGTGTAACAAAACCAGGAGCCAGAACTGCTCCTGTGCAGTGGCAAGTTTAAACTAAAATGTAATTAATCACATATATTCTCTATTGAAGCACTGAAGATCAGCAGAAGTTTTCCTCACAGGAAAAAAGAAAATTATCTTCATATTTTACAAAACAAACGTTTATCCTAACATTGCTCATTAAGAATGGACAGTTCACCTTTCCCTCTGTCTGTAAATGAACCCAGCAATCCTGTTTGCACTCTCTGCTTGGACAACTCCGATTTTCCCAGTGCTTAACAACATTTTTTAAATTCCAAATTTCTGTGTTTTGGGCTGTATTTGCTTTTGCTTTTTGAGTAGAGATCCTCTAACAGAAACACAGCTTGACTTGGTGAGTCAAGTGAAATCTGATTTGCCAGTACCAAACCACATCTTCTATCTGCAGAAGTGCTAAAAACTCCCACAGGTTGCATTCATTTGAAATGAAAAAATGAAATGAAAAAGCCTTTCAAATAAACATTTAAGAATCAGCAAAAGGAAGAACTGCCAGAACTTTGTCCTTCTCTTCAGTGCCAACCTGACACATGAAGTTCCATTTAGTGAAAATAGATGTCTGCATTTTTGTTTGGATTTGGCTACAGATTTACGTCAGAATCTGAGGAGACTGCCACTAAATGAAATGGTATTTGAAATAAAGTTTTTAGTGCAGTAAAAACCTAATTGTCCTCACTTATAATTTTATTGAGGTAACAACACACCCTCCCACCTCACTTCAATCTAAGTTTTCCTACCATCTAAACACTGTTTGGCTTATCAGAGAAGTTTCACTAAATGAATCCATGTAACATTTTACAACATTTGACTTACCAGAGGTCACTACTTCAGTCAAGAATCTCACTCTAAAGTTTGTAAGTGTCAAACAAGTTTAAGCCACGTTTGCCATGGTCTCCAGCTCAGGTGTTCCACAAATCAAAAAGGTGAGAATCTACTGAAGGGTAAAAGTTACCTTGAGTTCAATAAAGGCTATAGTGGTTTTTTGTTGTATTTTTTTTTAATCTTATGATTCACATCAGTGATTTATTGTTTCAAATCCATTCCTCCCTATTTTATGCTCAGTTTTTGGCTGATTTTGGAAAGACTCCAGATGCAGGTGTGGATGGTTTCTGCACCCCCAGCAGTGCCCTGGAGCACACTGGATCTCAGTGCTGGAGAAGATGATATTCTGAGATTTCTGAGATACTCTCTGGGAAAACACCACCCCTCACAAGGATTATTTTACTGTCACTGCTTGAAGACCTCACCATATCTGGGACATTATTGCTCAAGTGAAATATCAGTCATGTGTGACATAAAACACAAAAAGTACACAAGGCCAGAGGCCCTGCCACTATGCTGATCCACTCTGTAATTTACAGTTCACACCAGATTATTGCAAAATTAATTAAGAAAACTTAAAGCACCTTACCAAAGCTTTTAATGTTGACTTTTCTTCACGTTGTAAGGGAAAACAGAACAAGTACAGCAGGAACTGAGCAGCCTCTGTTTTTAACTACCCTATCAACTGTGTCAAGTACTGTGTAATGGCATCACATCCTAAACAAAATGGAAAATGGGTATCTCAAACACTGGAAATGTTTGCAGAAAGGATTCTGGAATCAAAGGAGTTCACCACTGCCACTGGAACAATTCCTTAATAAAATTAAAGAGGAAGGAATAAAGTGGCCCAGAGTAACCAACAACATGAATGCACCAGATCTGAGAATGAACAAAAATCACTAAAATGCTGGGAATCAAAAGGAAAGGGAGAAAGGAGTGGAATATGCAAATTATTGTACTGAGAAGACACAACTATTTCACAGGCTACTTGGAAATGAAAACTTAAAATTGAAATCTTCTCAGCATAATTTTTGAAATTGTTCTTAAGGAAATCACAGTGGGTACAAGCCAATGTTAGCAAGGCTTTAGATTATTATTATTATTATTATTATGTGTAAAAGCAGTTAGAGATGAGGAAAAGATTCACCCAAGCACAGGGGATCTTTTCTCAGACTGCTCCTAAGGGTACTTGAAGGTTTTAACCTTTGCCATGCTAAAAGGGAAGCCTTGGAAGAATCAGGATTATCCTTCCCCATGAGCAAGAAGCCATTGTAATTTCCAAGGAATTGCAAAACAAGACTGTTGCTAGCAAATCTGCAGGGAAGAACTGCGAAATACTAAAAAAGAAAAGAAAAAAAGAAGTTGTTTTAGTAGTTTTCAGTTTAAAATGAGTACAAAAGTTTCATATCCGGTTTTCAACTTACTCAGGAGTTTGGAAAACCCCTCAGCAGTGAGCACCTACCATACTGCATCAGGGGAACTCTTCATGCTTACACTTTATAATTTAACTTAACTGTGATGTAACTTAATAAAATCAGTTCAGGAAAGAAAAAATGTTACCTTCAGATCAGAAAATGTTTTAAATATGACAGTGAAACAGCAGTGGAGTTTAGTTTTTAGATAACTCAAAGTGACAATTTATAGTTAGTACTTCCATGGCTAACACTGAATTAGAACTTTGACAGTGAAATGAAAGACAAGAACTTTTTCTCTTTGAGGGGCTGGGTTTTTAAAATGTAGCAGGCAAGCATTTTGCTTAGTGAATTATAACTTTTTCATCAGTTTCTGCATGACTTTTCAGATAGTGCCTTTAATGAAAGCAGAGACCGAAGTTGTTAAAATAACCCTTAAGAAGAGATACAGGAACTGATTAGAGATCGATTTGAAATATGGTATTTCAAATGTCAAAGCAGCCCAGTTTCCTTAAACACATATTTATCTAATCTAAGATTTATATCTAGGACTTTGCAAATTAATTTATACACCAGCCTCTTCATAAGCCGTGGTTTAAGACAACACTATATGAACAATAATGGATTTTAACTATTACATGTACACTAACTTATTTCAATGGATTTAAAAATATATGGTATTTTTAAACTTATCATCAGAAAAAGGTTATTTTTCCTGTCAGCTATTGCCTATAAGGACTATGGTAGAAGGAATAGACAATACTCCTCCCTCATTCTTTCATGAATTATCTTACAAGGGTTCTTGATCAATTGGAAAGAACAGAATCAAATCTTGTCACATACTTGGCAAACACATCCCTCAACTGAAAATAACTTAGCCTGAAATAGAAAATCTGTGGCAGTCAAAACGTTTTTTTAATTGAGCTACCCATCCACAAAGAACAAACTAATACAAACAGATCTACTACCAAAATTACGAAATTATTTGCAGCTTGTTTAGAGAACAACTCAACTGTGGATGGTTTTCTCAAAACACCAAGAATTTGTGCAGAAGCAAACAAATGTATGAACTCAGGAGTTTCAAAAAACCATCACAGTGGAAATGTTTCATTTCCCCATTTCTCAACTGATGTCTCAGCACAGTGACCTCTGTACAACCTGACCCGTGTGCTAATGCCACACTCATGGAAATTACACAATAAACCCTGCAAACACTAAAAAGATAAACACTGATACTCCCCAGCTAAATTATGGATATACCTGTTGTAAAAATGTATTGTGAGATCAGGAGCAATTACACAAAATCCTGAACATCACAGCGTAAACCTGAGATTTTGGCAGTTTTATCAAAATGTCCTAAATTATTCTGTATGAATCACTAGTCCTCTTGTCTTATTCATCATGTGTATTTGTTTGTCCCAAACAAAGAAAAGTAGACAAAAGTAGTTGTTTTTGTCCAGCAATACATTAAACCAAAAGTAATTAGGTATTATCAAATTAAATATCATAAATAAAAAGTATTTACAGTATTTTCTAATTATCAGACAACAAATAACCAATTAAATTGTGCAACAAACTTAAAACACCCAACATCAAAAGTGTGAAGTATTACTTAAATCTTCACATACTGATTTTACAAAAAAACTATTAAAATATTAAAAAATTTCCATTTTATCTATTTTAAACAAATTTCAAAAATGTTTAAGACTATTAAGAGTTATCAATTACACAGGCACTTCACAGGTAAACAATCTACAGTACAACTGAAAAAAAAATATTTGGCACCAACCTAGAAGACTGGAAAAACTCAATAAAGTGTGTCCTTTTCTCACTGTATCCTGTTCTGTGTAATCACCAGACACTCAGACTCAATACTGGCAATGTTAGAAGTGCGTAAGTTACAATCAGGAGTGCAAAAAACAAAAACTCAAATATTAAATTTTCAGAGGGTGAAAGGGGATTACAAGTGATCAGTTGCTCACATTTTTACCACCATAGCATCGCTACATTTTTGTCTTATCTTTAAATCAAATGATTGACTCAAAAAATTAAAGTGACGGGGGGTGTGCTTTGTACTTTCAAAAGTAACTCAAAACAACATTTTCAACATAAAAAAAGAAATCCAGCATTTAACTCCAACACTGAGATGTTAAATGGCAGCTTTTAACTTAAGTAGAAAGAGAACCTGATGCTGCCACATTCTCTTTGTATATCCAATTATAAAAGAAAAAAAGAAAGAGAATGGTTGTGTTATTTCAACTGTGAACTGACTCCAAGGTTTTCACACACAGCTCCAGAGTAAGGCTCTCTACAGCATCTGGACAGGTTTTAGTTTTGGATGGCTTGGCTGTTCCTGTGTGGGAGCTGAAGTCCCCAGAGCAGGGGAAGCTGTCCAGCTGCCAGGGAGTTGTGTCACATGGAGGAAAGCTGGGACACCTTCAATGCAGGCAACTCGAGCAGAGCTTGAACTGTGAGGCCAACCTTGACCAGCCCCCTCTCCTCCAGAATGTGGTGGGGCAAGCAAAGTCTCTCCTGCAAAAGAACACAGGACATTTAACCAGCTCCTTTGTCCCCAGGGTGGGGAACAAACACATTCTCTAAATGTCAGGAAGACTTGCAGAGAAAACACCTCTGGCCTTAAATGTCACATGTGGTTCTCTGCAGCAACAGAATGGGCAGGAACTTGTCATGGTTACAATCTGTATAAACTATGACAGTGTCAGAAGATACATAAAAGACTGCTAAATTCATGAAGTAAAGGACTTTCTTTTCATCAGCAGAGTAAGAAAAGCTGGTGGGTGCTGTTGGCTCAGTGGCCTTCCTTCCCCTTCCCATTTTGCAGGCTTATTACCAATCCTTCCCTTGGGATAACTTAATGGTGCTGATAGACTCAATAATGAACCATTCTCCAAGAATGTCACCACTCAGTCTCAAAATCCAGCACAAGCTGGACAACCTTCCCAGCTGCCAGCTGTGTTACAAGTAATTCACAAGGCAAATTTCAGAACCTCCAGCTTCTGAATGGCCTGTGGCTCCACATGAGACAGAAGCTATGGCAGAGCAGTAAACCAGCTTCTAAAGATAAATAATTTTCTTCTTCTTTTCTTCTTTCTTCTTCTAAAGAAGATTAAGGGATTTTTTTTGTCTCATAATATGTAGGAAATGATTGAATTTTTAGGTTTTTTTCCCTCATAAAAAGAGGTAGGAGGATAAACTTGGGCAACAAAAGCACAAGTAATGGGTGGAACTACAGCCATCTAAAAAAGACAGCCAATCATTCAGGCTCCAGACTTCTGCAAGTGCAGGGTATTTCCTAGGCAGATGGGATTCATGCCAAAGTGAGCTGCTAAACTCAAGACTTTCGAGCAATAAAACATCACCCTCTCAAGTCCATTCCTCTGTTTAGATTACAAGGTATTTTACAAGGAGGTCAGTGCTATTTTTACTATCAAGAACTGACTAGAAATCCATAAAGGAGCTTCCTCAAGTTCACCCCACAAGCCTGGAATGGAATTTCTCTTCAGATTTTCAAGTTCTCTGGTGGGTGTCAAAATCACTATTGCTCCCTAAACAGAGCCCCCCTAACCAACCAAACTCAGCATTTGCTGACATTTTCTGTGGTTATTAATAAATAAATCAAGCAATTACTGTACCTGTGGAACGCCCAGTTTTTTACAAGCATCAAGAAAGTTTTCAACGTTTCTTCGGCACTTTGCCATGCTGAGTTTAGGCTGTGAAGACAGGATATTAGATCTTCATCAGACACTGAGGAAGGAGTGTGTATTTCTGATGTAAATTCACTGACAGTTACTAAAACACAAGGCACATTCTAAGAGGACTCAGTATGAAGAAAACAGCTCTTAAACTAAACTTCTGAGCCTCGTTTAATGCTTCCTCCAGAAAAACCCAAGTGAGTAATGTACCAGATTAATGCAGTAAACATGAGTCACAATGTTTTAGTATTGAAATTCAAAAGCTTGTGTTCATGTGAGATGCACCAAAAATGAGATGAATGATTTATGATTTCTGCCTTACCACTGCTGGCGATGGGACGTGGATGCTGGCGACAGAACGTGGCCTTATGTGGTTGGCTAAATGGCAAAGAACCACCCCATCCATCAACGCTGCTCCAATGTCATCTGGCAGGATTACCTTCAACCTGGATTCAAGATTCTAGGAAAAAGGCTATAAGTGAGTTACTCTCAACATTAGCTAATTTCTCATTTTAAATCCAGGCTATTTTAAAGCATGTTGGAACATTTTAGTGCTAAAAGTGAAGTAAACAAAATAAATTTACGCTTTAGTCGGTATAAACATCCTTTTGACTGTGTTCCTTTTGTTTGTATTGTTGGGTTTTTCTGGTGTTTTATGTTCTTTTGTGGGGTTTTTTAAAATGACACAATCACAAATTAAGACATTCTGCCATCAGTGAGCAGAATACACAGCTCTCAAGCCATACAAGGGACTCAGAACAGGAAAGCACAGAACTTAAGGACAGAAGTGCTGTGCTGATTATGTCACCAGTGCTCAGTGGGCAGAACCTGTCAGTTGAAACCATAAAGGACTTCATAAGAAGCAAAAAAAAGTAAAAGAAAGGAAAGGCTGTGGGAAAGGCTATTTGTACAGAATAAAGTTAAGCTGGGGTGGCCAAGGGCCCACACTTGTGTAGCAAACAATGATTTTTCCCACTCCACAACAAGAATTCACTGCTCAGGAAATGAACCAGACAAAAAACACACACAGAAGTCACACCACAAATCAGCACTGCCAGGAAAAGCAGAGCAGCTATGATTTAGTTAACTCTAATTGCTAAATGCCTTGAAAGCACAACTACACAAAAACCAATTTACTGGAAATCTGAAATTTAGATCCCATTCAGGATTCTGTAATCTGTAGCAACTTTTTACACTCAAAAAGCATTTGGCCATTTAGAAAACAATAAACATTTTTCTTCAGATTTCAGGTCAAACGATAGCAAACACAAGCAGATTTATTGTAAAAGTGACTTATTTCCCTAGGAAAATTTGAAAAGGAAAAAAAATCATTTCACTTTGTGTTTGAGAAAGAAAAGAACCCAAACTAATTCCCAGTTGGTATTTTGGTTGGATCTAAACAAGTACCAGTGTAGTCTGCTACATGAAATTCCTTAGGAAGAAATACCACTACAGGGATGCCCTTGTACAACAATTTGGAGGCCTTTAAAATGAAGGTTTAAATTGTGGTGCAGAGCAAACTAAATGCACCCATCCAGTGAGTGAGGTACCTACACTGCGGAGCTGCCTGATCTGTTCCCTTTCTTCCCTCAGATGTTCCATTTTCCTCCTCATGGTAAAGCCTGGATCCACTGCTCCATAGTCCTGGCGTGAGGCACGGCTGAAAGCTGTCACACATGAGGGAAGTCAGTCAGCAGAATTCACATGGAAAACATTCAAAACTAAAGATACATAAGTGAGGATAAAAACCAGGAAAAACCTGCAGAACTATTAAGAACAAATATATTTAAGGCTTCCTGCTAGAAAAGATGCTGCCTATGAAACACCTTTCAAATAAAATGCAGAGATCATTTTACTCAAGTGTAAATGGATAATTAGAAAATATGGAGATTGAACTGACTTCAATATTGGAGTAGCAGTATGGGACATGCAACTCCATCTGCACTTCCTCAAGAATCTCAATCTAGCTTTGAAAGTATTTGCACTGTGTTTTACTTTTAATCAAGTATAAAGCCTTTAAGCCATCAAACTTTAAGAACAACTGTGTACTGTTTCCATGTTCCTTGACAGTGACCAAGTATGCAGAAAATAAAGAAGTGGGGGGAAAAAAACTCCAAAAAAATAAACAACCACCCCGAAAAAACACCCAAACAAATCACTCTGCAACTTGAGGAGTTTCCAATGATTTGTTTGCCAAAGCAGCTGTCTGTGCCTTTCCCAGTACTAAGCAGTGAGAAGTAACTGAGTGAGCTGCTGTGCTGTGACATCTGCTGTGCTCACTGCCTCCTGCAGCCTGGGAAACAAACACTGGAACAGAGAACAGAGCTTACCTGACCTTGGTTTGAGACCAAATGGACCATGAGTGTTACTGTCTGTCCTTTCATAATCCTGTTAAAAGAGATGAAGTCAGTTTTCTTCCACTCATTAAAAGAAACATCTTTTGTTCCCATCAAGATACTGTTTCAATTATTCTTGCCTAAGGAGAGTCCTTCTGCTAAACTGTAGAAGTCTTTTGAAGAGGACAATATAAAATCAATTGAATGAATTTAACCTTGCTACATGCAGATAAAACTGTCATAATGAGAAAGAAAAGCAGCACCAGATTATCTAAGATCTACTGCAAAATATTTCCAACTGCTGCAAACCATTTTGTGAACAGAGTTTACGCCAGCTGTGAGCAGATGCAAATATTCTCCCAATGTTTAGCATCAAAACATTTCTTAAGAAATATCTATTTCCAACTATGAAGACCAGGTTTTTCTCATTTCATCATCTGAAAAGAGAAATGCACTTGATATCTTGGTACTTGAAATAGCCTTGTTTCCTTCCAACTTTGTGTTCCTGAGGATGTGTAAAGTACTAAACCATTAAATTCAAATTCTCTCAATGACTATCTGCCCTGAAGAACAGGGCATAGCAAGGCTTATCAAATATGGCAAATCTGATTTTTATTTAATTAGTATTTTCATTAGGAAAGATAATGGAGACAAAACAATGCACCTTTCCTTACACCAGTCAAAAAGAACTCTAGGGGAGATCAGAGTTGCAGAGGTAAAACAAGTTGTAAGATCTGTCTCTAGTTTCTATCTATTTTTGAATTTTTATTACGATGAAATACTTCTAATTGTAATTTCTGAGGAAACTTACAGCTTTTTATCTGCATAAAAACCTGGTGACAGCAATGAACACAAAGAAATGTTTGTTGAATGAAAAACAAACCCACAAACTTGTACCTCAGACGACACAGGAGACTGTGGGGACACATTAGTATTATCACTGTCTTGCTAAAAAGAAATCAAAGAGATGAAATTATAAAAATGAAAATGATGATTTAACAAGAAACATGAAATTATGAAATACACAGAACACATAATATTTGTCAAGTATGCTACAAACTGGCAGCAACTAAATTTTAAAATATGTAAGGCAAGGAACCACTGTTCACTGTTCAGGTCAAATATTAGTTTTACATCACCTCTGCTTGACAGGTGGATTAATTTTGCTATTACCAAAGCAAGCAATGTCCTACTGTTCCCTAGCAGGCAATCATGATCTTTTTTTTTTTTTTTAAAAGGAGTATAATAATTATTTGTGCTGTGGCTTTGGAATGCAAAATTAATTTGTTTAAAAAAGACAAGAGAATAAATTTATTTCTTAGTGTTTCACACAATTACTACATCTCACCTCATCATTTTCATTTCCACTTGAACTCTTTCTGGAAGACTTATACTGCAAAACACACACAATTATTACTTTGAAATGAAATGCATGGTTTTCATTTGAACTAAAAGCTTGCTTTCACTCAGATATTACTGATTACTGATGAAGCTGCTGAGAAAAAAAGCCACGCTACAGAAACAAAGGAACAAAAAAGAAACAAACCAGAAAAGAGCGTGACATTTCTAGGTGAGACAAGATCTTCATTAGTTGAAGAGATAAGCACATTTTATAACTAAACACTTGTATAATGTGAACCCTGCATGTGACAGCTCATCCAAGTGAAAAGATCTTAACAACTGCCAACATGAAGCATCATTTCTTAGAAAAAATTGTGCAACATGTGAGAGCTACTTTGGTAACATTTTATGTAACTAAGATTCCTGACACTTCAGGATCTTAACATTGAAAAAAAACTCAATTAAAAAAGGTTGCCTTTAAAACTTCAAAGTCTGATCACACCCCTTTATGGATTTAAAACAATGCTTTTCCCACTGGTCTGTCTGATTTGCTGTGTGTTGCCTTCATCACTGTCCCACTTCCCTCACTATGCTAAAAGTAGAGGAAAGGAAGCAGGAATTGAAGAAAAAAATTTACAAAAGTGGTATTTTAAAAAATAAATGTATTTCATTGTCTACAGATCAAGTGTACTAAAAAGGTAAACATTTAGGAAAAGCCCCACGCAGACCAAAACAATTACATCATCACTACAAAATTGACACAACTGACTGGTTCTTATGAGGAACCACTTCTGTACTCAGCTCTTCAACCAGGCCAACAACTGAACTCTGGATTACTTAGAAGTTTCTCTCTCTTTCTCATTGTGCTCCAATGTCACAGCAAAAAAAATAATTTCAGGATGAAAATCCTGGAAAGAGGATACAACTCCATAATCTCTTCAGGGAAAAAAAAGGCTTTTGTAATACAACAATGTCTCTGAGCTGTAAGTCATGCTCTGTTCTCCCAAGAATTTAATTTCTTAGAAGTTCCCCTGGCCTTTCACAAAGATGTTTGATGGCAAAGACCCAAGAAACTAATTTCATAAGTGACAAATTTAATTTGAATTCAACCTAGCACTGCTCAGAACTCTCCTATTTCTCTACATATGTAGAGAAATTGTCTACCCAATGCTGCTAGAACTTCCTCAGCTCTGCAGAAAGCAGACACTGGCACCTGCTGACTGAGGGTGACACTACAGCAGCAAAGGAACACAGGGAAAACTTTCCTTTTGTAATGCAAACCAAAGCCATGAGACCCAAAAGGCACAAATCATCCCTAGAACTATGCTGCAAAAAAAGGACAGTGTATATTTTCTTGGCACTCAAAATAACTACAGAAATAGCTAAATAAAAAGCCCTCCAAATAGATGGTGAAAGACCAAATTAGTTTTTGGTTTTGCCAGAAAACAGAAAGGAATTACTTTCTTTTATTTAAAGAATAAACAAAATCTTTGATCAATTTTTTCCTCTTGATTTCCCTGCAGCCTCCAATTATCCTAAATAAACATATAATACATTAATCAAAAGACTGAAATAAAAAATATATGTTACATGCAAATTTAAAAGCATCAAAACCTTTGAAGATTTACTTAAAGTTTCCTCTACTCTTTTTTAAAAATAAAGTGTCACCCACCCTCACTCCCCCCATTACCTTGAAATACTCTTTTCTAATTTGTTTACTTCTCCTCCTTTCTTCATTCTGCCAGATTACTGGCTGTGTTTCTGGCCAATGCTGCTCATCCACTGAATCCTTCTGGTTTTCCAGTGGCTGTAATGGTCAGAAATAATTCTATGTAAAATGTAAACATAGCTCTTGTGTATTAGCACAAATTATTATGTTTACAATTGATGTAGATAATTAATAGATTAAAATAATAAGGTACTCTCTACAGTTTAACTGTAATTTTGTCATATCATGCAAGCTTTTCATTGAGGTATGAGAAATGAAGGCCTACATATTTCAACCCATCTAGAAATTGCATCTAAAAAACAAATTGAACATTATGGTATATTATAATATATATATAATAGAAATTTTATATATTGTATAGTAATAAACTGTGATCTAATAACTATTATTCCATATAATCAAATTGAGGAGTAAGATCTCCAAAGGGTTCATATTTTCCACCACAATTAAGACACCTTCAAGAACTGTGTGTATAAGCAACCACATGAACGCATAAAAGTTTTCTGCCATAGAGACAAAATCAAGGAAACAAAAAAATCACTCAAATATAAATCCAGCACATTTACATTTGAGTATTTACCTGCCAGCTGTACAGGGACACTGGGGAATTCACTTCACTTGTTGAGATACTAAAAAGTAAGATAAAAGGCATTATGAAGCACACCATTATTGTGTACTTTACAACAACTTACTTGAAAATATCAAAAAAGTGAACACATAAAAAGTGGCTTTTCCACAGCACTAAAGTATTTTTTGGCCATCTGGATAAGATGCCACAATGTGACTGACAAGTATGACCACTTAACTAAAATTTGAAATATTTCACTCTCCTTTTACATAACTTGACAATAGGCCTTGCACTTCCTATTTATTCAAATAGAACTGCTTCTGAATTTTTTAGTTTTGTTTTGTTTTTAAGAACTGCCTGTTTCATTAACAAAAAAAGGAAAAGGCAAATTTAATTCTTCCTAGATTAGCCTATAATAAAGAAGCCTAACAGAGGTGCAGACTTGAATAGGTGACAGCAGCTCATAGAGAAGAACCGTGCAAGGCTGGAAGGTTCCAGCAGGAGTCACACAAGCACAGGACAGGTGTGCAAAGCCACAGGGACACTGGGAGGGGACACAGGCAGGACAGGAGGTGTCACTGAAAGAGCTGGACTGGCTCAAGATGCTCCCCTGAGCTGCAGAGAGCCATCCCACCCACTGCTACCCAGCACCAGCAGCAGCTTTTTTTACAGCTTTTTTTCACCCCAAACTGGGGCCTGGACATTTCCCAATTCCCTAAAGGCAAGGCTTGGGGTATTTTTGATTATTGATGGTTTCTGGGGTTATTTTTTTTTTTGCCTTTTTTTTGTGTGTGGGTGTCTTGCTATTTTTTTTGCCTTAATTCAGAGAAAAAGCCTAAGTACAGCTCCTGCAGACAGTGGATTTCTCAGTAACCCTCTACAAAACAATAAAGGGGTTGCTGAACTCCCAGCAATGCTTTTCCAGCAGCTCTTAAGAGCACAAAAAGCCTGCCAAGGAGGAAATTTTAATGCTTAAGCAGAGCTCCAGGGCCACTTTGTGTAACTCAGGGTAAGAGACCTGCACAGCACCATCCCCTGTGGGGGCAGAACCTTCCACACTGCAAGTGCAGGTCTCAAACAGAAATGAATTGCTGCCCTAATCAGATCTACACATTTGTTTCTGGATGACATCAACTATCCTAAATGTTCAGAACAACAGATTTGTATTTTTTTTAATCTGAAAGACAGAAGCTCAAGAATAGATTACTCTTGTAGCTCCAATTTCATCATGAGCTAAAACCATTATGACAGAAGATGGCATGAGTGACACAATAAACAAAAATGAAACTAATAAAAGACTGAAAGCTGGGATACATTTAAATATATCAATACCATTTTTCAGATTCCATTGGCTGCTTTGGCCTGTTCCTTGTGTTTACTGAAACTGAATGATTAAGAAGCCTAAGGGGAAAAAAAAAGTGTTTATAGCAATTTTCTTAGAAAATGTCACTTTCACAGCATCACATTTCCTGTAAATAAAAAAGGTTTGAACATTAAGTGGCACATTCAATAAAACTAAAATGTGTGTGTACACATGAAATCCAAGCCCATTCCTGCTTCCATTAAATATCATTTCCAGCTCTTGAAGTATTTTAAGTTCTGTATTTTAAGGAAGCAAAACTTGGGGATAATTCAAACCAAAATGAAGTCTCTTCTTATTTTTCTCCCTAAATAGACACAATTTTAACTGATCTTACATCTGTTTAAGTCATGCTGCTCTCAACACAAAAGGCCCCACTGTTCACTAAAATTAGAAGACAGAAGATAACCAACCTAAAGCACACCAGAAAAGACAGAGACAGACTGAGCACAAAAAAGTCAGGAGGGGCACATGAGAAGGTGACTGAGAAGGAAACACCACAAGTGCAAAGGAAATGTAAGTAAACAATTGAGGTGGAAAATTGAGAAACACAGGCTAAGAACTAAATAAAAAATTTAATGCAGAATTTCATGGAAATTCCATTTTTCTAAATGCTAAACAGCCAAAAAAGCCTAAACTTACAGAGATTCAGAAAGGTGTTTTTACCTGGAGCAAACATATGTGTGTGCACAGGAAGATCATACAAGCTATTATGGATGTTTTAAGTGTTAAAAATAACAAAATTACCAGTAACACTTAAAACTAAAAGTTTTGAAGTAAGCACCACCTTGAACTTAAATTCTAAACTCCTGAAGGTACCAATATTACACTTTGACACTGATTTCATGTGCAGAAGTGTGATGGAAATGTGTTTATACAGAATTATATCAAGAATGTATTAAGAATCAGAACACATCCATTCAAAGGAAGAAAAGCAGAACATTAAGCCCCTTTTACATTTCTTTACCATTCCACAGTGCAGCACAGTCATTAAGTTGAAGTGATTGATGATTTTTCAATGATATTTCTCTGATTACTGTGATAACTTTGAGCTTAGTAATCTCATTTGCAGTATAAACCTCTCATTGTGTGACCCGCAGTTTAATGGGATTATGAGAAGTTAAGCCTGTAAACCTGTAAATGTCTGTAAAAGTTAAAGCCTGTAAAAGTTAAGCCTGTAAAGTGTCTGCTGCACTCAGTCTGCTGCACTCAGCTGCTCCCTGCATTTTGTGTTCAGAAACTAAGTTTTGAGGGGACATTCCAGAATTAATTTACACTACAGCCTGAAAAAAGTGTAACCAAAAAAAATATTCAGAGCACGGGTTATCAATCTAGAATATAAACATGCTATTTTAAAGCCTTGACTTTTTAACAAAAAACCCTATTTAGCTTTGTTTTCACATGAAAGCAATGAGAAATTCAGTGACACTTTGTAGCAAGAAACAACTACAAGTAAAAAAAAAAATTACTCTGTGCTAGAACTGCAATCATTTCCCACTTACAATTCCTAAAAATTTCACCAATTCTGTTGTTACAGGGGTAGCACACAAACTAATCCTCTGAAAGGGTTCTGAAACTCACAATTCTTACAATTCTGAAAATCTAAATTACCCAACACCACATATTTATATATTTTACAAGCACAACATATACTCCAAAGTGCTTGACCAGATGAGAGAAAAAGGCAATGGCAAGACCAACAATGATCTCAGAAAATATTTTCACAAGTTTCAGAATTTAAAGAGTGGAATCTCTTCTCAGCCACTTATACTTTCAGATTTGTGCAAATGTACCAATGATTAACAGACACAAATGAAGTGAACAATGGCAGTGTAATTTTAAGGTTAGCTATCTTCAAATTTAGACAATCAAGTACCACTTTGAATCTCTAAAATTTGAAAAGACACGAGAAGTCCTGTGCAGTGAGACAAAGATGATTTATTTTCAATTTGTTTCAGAGCAGTCCACTGACCTCACATCTGTCTCTGCTTTGTGACTGAAGCTGTGCTCTTCTGGATTTAGACAGTTTTAGGAAATCACTGCTGCCAGGTGAGAACCCAGACTTAATTTTGATGGAAATTCTAACAGGTTCATTTGGAACCAATGAAAATTATTTAATCTAAACCTTCCTGACCTTTGAAAAAGACAAGGAGTATCCAGACTAAGTTAGAGAGCTTCCATTTATAAGGTAACAAAGTCTGAAATCAATTCATTCAACACCTAAATGTTTGAGTATAGTCTGCACCATACTCCAGTTTTATATTGCTGGTGAGGTTTGCAAATTATTATTATTACAAATACTTCCACCATGGGTCAAATGCAAAACAGAATATCTCTGGTCATGCTAACTTGAAAGTGATCACTTTAAAACCAAAGTGTCAAACAAACAACACAAAAACACCAAATGAAACATCCAAAAACTAAAAGCACCACTTTGCCTGAGGTACTATATCTGCGGTTGTATACTTAAAGAAAAATAAAAGCTTTTAGGTTTGGACTCAGTGTTCTTTGGAGAACTGACTAATTAAATATTTTTCTTAATTAATATTTCATCCTAAAGAACAAAGAACACATTGCAAACTGGTTTGGATAACAGAACACCTTAGGCTGACTCAGCCAATCCCTTTAACTCTGTTTTTGTCCAGGAAATGGCCAAGAGCATTTCCTCTGCCCCGTTTGAGCTCTGAATACCTTGATGCACGTCCTGCAGCCCTGGTCCTCTGGAACAGCTTTTCACTGAATGAAGTTCTATAGCTCAGTGGCCTCCGTCTGAATTCACATTTCATGCACACCAAAGCCAAAGAAGGAAGGAGGAGCAGGATAGGTTGATGGGAGAGGACAGGGAAGTCATTAGCAAAGCAAGCAAAGGAAAGGAGACTGCATAAAATTACAAAAACATACACTGGACAAACAGAAGCGTGATTAGTAAGGAATTATTTTGTGATGCTTAACTTCCCTGAGGATTCTGTGCACTGACTGATCATATTTTCCACAATAAGAATAGAAGTATCTTCACTAAATAATATTCTTACTGCTGGTTAAAAAACCCCATTCAAATCAGGGCTAAATTCTCTATTAGAGGTAATTTTGAGCTCATGTACCTAAAGATACATAAGCAAACTTTAAAATATCAATGCTAAACTAAGAAGTAAAACTTAACAACTACTAAGATTGCACACCTGCATAATTCAAGACAAAGCAGAACAATTAGCAAGACCACTGCATTAAGACACAACAACATATGACAAGTAAAATTCAAGTTGCAGTGCTTCAGCAGGGGACTGGCTTGGCATTTCAAATGATTAGATAACCAGGACACAGTCAAACAAGAGCCTCATGCAACACAAATAACCATCATATAAAAACCTAATATAAGGAAAACACCCTCATTCTCTCTTCCTTAATAGGAAATAATTATGCATTCTTGGCCTCATTTGTAGTCCTTTTGGTACTGAGAATACACCAGCATTAAGATTTCATTCTTATTTTTCCCCTCCCTGTGAACAACAATTGAATCATAAATGCAGGGCTTGGAGATCTGAGCAAAATCTATTTTACTTTTCACATATGCACACTACTGTTTTTGTATTTAGCTAATATAAAATGCTGGTGAATTTTTAAGACCCTGCCATTCTTAGTACAGGAATCTCAGTTTCTCTGAGGGCTTCATGTGTATTTCAACCATCTTAAAAGCAAAGTGTCAGAATCTCATAATTACACAGAAATTTGGAAGAAAAGAAAATAGTATTTAAGTTGGTATGAACTTAGATCCATTAGTGTGGGATACTGAATAATGAGTGTTAGGAACTATTTTAGTTAATGAACTACTATTAAATAAAGCTTTCACCTCTCAGAGGAGGTTACTCCTGAAGTACCTGCAGCATTTGCCTGCTTGGTAAAGGAACAGAACAGAAACTGCTCCTGTGCCAGCCTGGCCATTTCTGTGTGACCCCAGCTATTCCTTCCTGTTCATTTTACAGTTGCTAACTTGTTCTACTAAATTCCTTTAATCTGCTGCCTGTTCCATGGCTCCTTTTCAAGAATTGTTCTGCTGAGATGCCCATAACGAAGCAGAGAAAGGCAGGCAGTTGAAATGATTTATTTTTATACATAGATATTGTTATTTGACAGAATAATGTTCAAACAAATTTCCCCTTCAATCTACGGGATATTGACTGAAGGAAGTACCACCTAAATTAGCCTGTATTTGAATAAAAATAACCAGTCACAAACAAACTAGGGAGTTTTTTAGGGAGTTTGTGTAATTCAGACAAGAAACACAGGACAGGTACCTTGACAGAATCTGTCACTTCACTCTTTAGCAGTTGGACAAAACTGTCCTCAAAATCAGGTGTCAAAAGCTTTTGGGTGTAAGAGAGGTTAAAGAATAAATTAATTGTAACAAAAGTTATTTTAACTAATATTGCTGTACCTGTGTTTTTGTTCTTGCTGCAGCAACTGAGCTGCTATTTTTCTCAAGTCAGTCACTTCTTTGAGCTCATCATCATCTTCAGCCAGCAGCTGCTCTTTCTGAAGTCTGAAAAATTAAACATTGGTGACCTGGCTGATTTCAGTGAGGAGAGGCAGAAATGGCTCATTATGGCAGTAACTAAGCAGTGCTTCCTGTGAGCTCATTCTCTGCCCAACAGGAACACACTGTTCAGTTTGAGAATTCTTTCCTCCATATGCAAGGAGCTTAAAAAACCCCACTATCATCCCTGCCACTACCAGTAAAATCTACTCAAAAGAGACAAAGATTATTTACCTTTTTTCATCTCCCCACTCCTCATTTTGTTCTATTTTCTGGGATTTCTCAGGATTTTTTCCTCGTTCCTTCAACAAAATGGGGGGGAAAAAGTTAGTTGATTTAAAGGGGAAAAAAAAAGAAAAAAATCAAGGCTACTGAAGAGTTTTTCTTTTGTCAGTGTCTGGTACCTTGACATAGGAGAGCAGGGGGCCAGTCTGTGCCTCTCCCTGCTCAGGAAGAGCTCCCTCCTCTGCGCTGGGATCGATGTAGTCAAACCCCTCCTGGTCTAGGGAAGATTTATGAGGAACAGAAAAGATATTAATTATTATTTAAAAAATTATTCCTGAGAGAAATAAGTACTTATGAAAAATATCAGATAAAGATAAAATACAGAAATTGTGCCTTCTTAAACTAGAAATATATATTTTTTCCTTTTCCTCAGTTCTTTTCTGCTTGTGATTATGACATTGTTTTCTGAACTGATGAAAATACAATTCCTACACGTTATCCTGTAATTTTGTGTCATTTTCTTACATTAGATACCTAAGCAAAGTACCTCTGTTATCTCCAATGACAAATGCACAGCTGGTATTACCTTTCTGTGGGTCGAGTTTATTTCCCATTGTGTGATTGTCACTCCTTAGTGTCTGTTCCCTGGTTGATTCTGACACCTGGGAGTGAAGGCTGATTGTATCATCATCAGAGGGCTGCAAAGACACTCACATTCAGTACAGAACTGACATAGAAATGGGATTATTACATGATTTCCTATATTCTCATCATATCATATTAATTAGAAACAACCTCAACCAGAAAATTTTAAGTATATAAATAATTTGTGTCTGATATGGCCGTCTAAGGGTTTAAATTCTACTGTACACATACTCAAAGAATCTTAAATGCAACTTACTGAGGTATTTCTCAAATGATATAAAATGCAAAGGAAAAAGTTCTAAAAAATCAGAAATTACAAATTCAACAGTGCAAAAATACTCACTTCTGTAGTGGACAACCTTTTATCCCCATTATCACTTCCAATGCCAGAGTCTGGTCCGTGGTTTTTATTGGGATAAAAGTCCTCCATGCTACATTAAAAAAATAACACACAAAAAAATTGACACAAAAAGAATGAAAGAAACAGTAGTTTCCTCAAGAAAATAAACATCCTTTTCAAAATGTGTTCTCTACAGTGGGAAACCCCACTACTCACCTGTCTGTGAGTGGCTGGGAGGGGATTCGTTTACCTAAGGATGGAAGATCCAAAGAATCCGGTTTTTTATCTATTCTGAGGCACGCCTGAATGCTGAGGAATTTAAATATGTGTACTTTGCCCTTTAAACAGATCTGTTGGGAAACACAGGGACAAAAAAGTCTTAATTACTCAGCATGTCTGCAGAGAATGCACCCCAAGAAATACCTGCTGCACTGCATTTACAGCCACAACACCCTGAAAGGAGACATACAAGAAATACAGCTAAAATAAAAGAAAATTTGATTGGTATAACTTAGAACAATTTCCTCTAAGATCCTAATGCAAATTTCTGTACTTTTGTGCTTTAGTACTAACCTGTGCTGGTGGTATCTGCATTGGATTGTTATCCAAAACTATAACTTGTAAGTGACGTAACTTTCTGTAACAAATGGGAATTTCTGTGATTTTATTACAAGAAAAATCCAGCTTTACCAAAGGAAGGTCTCCTAATTCTGCATTCGGGAAAACAAAGCAAACAAAAAAAAAGGATCAGTTATCTTCTTAACACTTTACCTAATTTGCCTACATCAATGGAAAGAAGATGAGTAGCTCACCATCTGGCAACATATGGAGATTATTTCTTCTTATGTTCAATTCTCTAAGTGACTGCAATTTTCCTATTTGCTGGGGAAGAACTTGAAGTTCATTACAGCTAATATCCTAAGAAAGATATCATTAATAAATCAACTGAACATCTTAAATGAAATTACACAGAGGAATACTGCAATCAAAACTATTATAAAGCATACTGTCAGAAGAAAAGAGATCCAAGAAAGAAATCCAGCTATCTTGGATTTCCCATGGACAAGCTGTACCATAGCACATCTTGCTGGTTTTTAAAGTATTTAGTGATTCCAGAAATCCAATTCAAGAAATTGAATCAATGAATGGTGAAATACTGGGTTTGAAGTGAATACAGTAGCTTAGGAATCAGGAGTTCCTGGTGGAGTTCCCAGATCTGTCAAAAACTTCTTGTGCTACTGCTGCCAATTGAGGAGCATTCTGCTCCTCTTCTAAAAATTCCTCTTCCTTAATAAACCTTGAGCCAACCCATAAAGCTAAAAAAAGTACAACAGCAATAGCAGGCTCACCAGCTTCTTGGATACAAGCACTAGAGGGTGACAAAGCTGCACCAAGTGAGACTACAGCTATTTCTGACAGTAATTTAATATGAATTTATATAAACCAGCATGATTAAACACACAGAGTCTTTCCAGCCTTCTTATGTTCTAAACAGGTATAAACAGGTACTGGAATGAAACTTTCTCTTGATGATGTCCTTAATTATCATCAAGGATTCATTCTGAGTTTGACAACCTTGAAAAAGAAACCAAAAATATCAATAAAACACAGAAACTGGATTTAAATGCTGTATTCTATATTTAAAAATAATAATTTGATATTGAATATATAATATATACATATTAGTTGTACAAAGATTCACAGTTGTACTTACCAACTCCATTAGATTACTCAGCTTTCCAATTTCTTCTGGAATGGAGACCAGCTTGTTATTACTGACAACCAGAACTTTCAGTGGAAGATCAAACAGATATTTTGGCAATGTTGACAAAAGATTTCGACTTGAAAGTGAGAAAAACAGACAAGCAAGGCTGGATTGTAATGTCTTTTTTCTGAATATTGTACAACTTGTCTCCCATCCCAGGTGACTTTCTCCACCTATTACAATTTCATCTACAATGCCCATCACAAATTCCTTATCAGATACAACTTATTTCAGGCATGTGAATGTTACATTCCCATTTCACAGGACAGAATCTAACACCAAAATATTCAGAGAAATCTGTTAAAAGAAATAATATTTGCCATTTGCTTTTATCCTGCTGGTACCCTCAGAAGAACCACTTGATCTGACAGTCTGCCAAGCCAGAACTTGTATTTGCAGATTTTGAGACACACTGGGTTTTGGGGATTTAAACAGCTCTTAACTGAGAAAAAGGTTTTGGATTTGATGCAGCCAATATCAGAAACAAGAAGTATTGTGAAAAAGAGGGTCAGGAGAGTTTTCTAGATTCCCTCTCCTTCCAGAGCTCATATCCATCTCCTGTTCTGGTGAGAAAACCCAACTAAATGTTTTCCAAGTTTAAAAAGAGCAGTACAGCAGTGGGTGTAAATAATGTGCAAAATGAGCAGGACTTTCTGGCCAGAGTCATTTAGCCCCTTGACAGCAGCAAATTTTTACAGCTGTAGTTTCAGAATACTGTCTGTCCAAACAACATCAGAAACAAAGAAACTTCTGCAAACACAATGACCTGAGGAAACAAAACACCAACTCTCTAAGGAGGAAAGTTATATAAAGACCTAAACCAACACCATTACTCACCTAATGTTAAGGTAGGTGAGCATCTGCAGGTTTTTAATAGATTCTGGAATGGATTTGATGCAGTTGTGATACAAATTTAAAGTTTCCAGTGGTGCAAACAGCCAGACATCAGGAGGAATTTCAGTAAATCTGTTCTTTGAAAGATCTAGAAGCAAACAGAAAAAAGATTTCCTTTTTTTAAGTCAAGACTTTCTCTGCAGTAAAAGGAGATAAAAAGTACCCACTGTTATTCTTGTCATGCTCCTAAAAATTAAGGTGTTGCAAGAAGTGTAAAATAATTCAGTTTTACCAGATGCTACTGCATATAATTAATACACAAAAGAGCCTTAAAATACTAAAAGATTATTGCTCAATATGCAATTACAACAGAAAATAGAAGAGTGACAGGAATTCAAAAATACATTTCCTACTACACAGTTACAGTTACAATGACAATGAATATCAATTATGATTGTCCCTCCTCTATCAAGTCTTTGTTCTGTGCAGTTCTTGGGTTTCTTCCCCTCCAGCTCCAGGCACAACAGTAAATCAAGGTACAAATGCAACATTATTTTTCCTGATTGACAGGTACATTAGAATTCAATGTCATTGTACAATGTATCTGCAATGCTAAAGCCAAGTTCCCAAAACACCCTTACACAGTCACTGACATTCTCCAGCTACACTTTTGTAACTCCACTAAAAAGGGATAAAGTTGCTAAAACCAATGACATAAGTATTTCTCTATAAAATTCAAGATGCAATTTAGTCTGGCCTAAAAGCAGAAAGAGGAGATATCTTTGACCATGGAAACACAATTCTGGAGCTAGAGTAATTCTGACAATGCATGACTGCATTATGCAAATCTGCATGCAGGAGCTATGACAGAGCATTACCAAAATGCACAGCAGCTCTGATTATATGAAACCTTGAAAAGAACCAGAAAATACAAATGAAATGTGATCCAAGAATCCCGGAAATTATCAGCTAAACTAAACTACCAAAACCTGTGCCATCAAAAGTCCACCAAACTACCTTGAAGAAAGAGGTGTTTATTTGAGAACTGCCTAATCTTCTGAAAGGAACTCTGGCTGCCAACCCCAGACATTTCAAAAGGATGTGGTTTCTCAGAAATGCTGAACAAAGTCTTTTAAGAGAGAAGTAATACAGATCCTTTGCTATTTCAGGCTTTAGTTCTCAGTTTTTAACACTCACATGGAGTAGCTGTTTCTGCTTAGCTCCCATCACATTATCACTGGACCAACAGTTCTGCAAAAAGCTAGGGAAGGGTTGGAAAATTGGCCCCAAGTCATTGCCAGGTTCAAAGAGAGCTCAAGAACCTGAATTTAACTGGCAAACCAGTTATGAGCAGCATTTCTCAGGGCCAACACTGGAATCAATCCTGCTTAGCTTCCTCATCAAAACCTGGCAAAGAGGACAGCATGTGCCTTCAGGAAGTGCACAGACTGTCACTCCATTATTTCTAAAAAACATTCTCAAGCTTAAGTATCACAATGTCCTCCTATAAATCAGGGTATCCACTGCTGGTGCAGAATTCTGCAAACTCTGCCTGCAAGAGGCAGAAAAGTACATTCCCAGATTGAAGGAGTGGCATTCCTAATAAACTGTGAGAAAAATGGAATAAAGTTAACTAAAAACTGAACATCTCAACAAAACCTAAAAAAACTTATTTAAAAAATTAGCATGCGTGAGAAAGTTTTCATAACCAGTGAAGTTCACTTTCTCTTTTTCCACTACATCAGTTTTCAAAATGTTACAGAAAAATGACAGGTCTCACATGAAAGTCTTCTGCAAAACCCTTCTTAAACAAATGTTCTCTTGTTCTAATACTCAGCAGAGTGCAACACCTGCATGCAGAAGAGATGCCCACAATTTTATTGCTGGCCTACTTCTACAACCTCCACCACATGCTGAAGTCTCTGACACAACCCCATTCTAAAAAAAAATAAAAAACTGCTTTAAACCTCTTCCTGATTTGGTTTTATCAGCAGCTGGAAAGGTGATTGGAGGCTGGTACAAAGATCTAGTCCACAAAACAGAAGAATCCCACCCTACAGGCACTGACTGGTCCCAGGAGCAGCACTGGAGGCTGGACCTGAATGAGGAATTGCTGCTGTGTTTGCTTCCAGCCATAGCTCAACATCTTGGAAAGTCTCAAGTTAAAAACAGCTTAGTTCTTCTGCAGAAATAAAATCTAGAGGCAGGCCAGACCACGAGCAGAGGATGCACCAGCTCTGTGCTCTGATGGGGGACCAGGGGTGTAAAATAATCCACAGGGAACACAAACCAGCCTGGCTGGAGCCCCTCAGTGTGCCCAGGTACAGAACCCACACAGCTGCACAGAAAACACTTTATTTTTAAGGTCACTTTATTTCTGGTTTACTGTAGAAATCACTTCTCTGGAAACAATGCCTTTGAAGACACTGCGGGGCAAGGATTACACTATTTTACTATAAACCCCGGAAATCCTATTAAAATGGGAAATGACACTCACTATCTCTCAAATAAAATAAAATTAAAAGGTAAATAAAGAGGTGGGAGATAGCATGAATTCTATTCCAAGCAATTTTTCATTCTATCATTGCAAAACAGCATTAGAACAGCTCCAGGGGTTGGTTCAGATTTTTATGAAGTGAAAGATTTGAGTATCTATAGTTTTCCACAATATTGTCATATTGACTGTACTTGCAGCTTTTGAAAACAAGTAAAGCTACCTTTATCTAAACTAAGGAATGATTTCTACTCCAAAAATGTTTTCATAACAAGCAAGAAGTTTATGAGATAGTATTGTCTTATTGTGGTAAATAAAATGTAGATGTGAAACTTATGCAATTTAGGTACTTTTTGAAGAGTAATAATGCAACGGGTGACCAAGAAAATACAGCCTGGAAAAAGGAAGAAACTTCAGGAATAGAGTGCTTCTCTATAAACACGACAGCTTCCATCTCACTTGAAATAAAAGCAGGCTGGTAGCACTTGAGAATGGCTTTGTCAGGGTTAACAGACTGGAGAACCAAGGAAAGCTGCTAAATGCAGAACCACAGATGATTTAGGTTGACAACTCCTCTAGAAGTGAGATTGCAGGAATCCTTTGCTTAACCAGTTTAGACTGGAGAACTCTCAGAGGGAGTGTAATGTGAGGACTAAACAGAGGACACTACCCATGCCTGCCCATGAATCACAGGGTATTTCAATTCACTGTCTCTGCAGGAACAATGCAAGTGAGAACTACACCGTTACTAAGGTCAAATTTGAAAGAGGAACTAGAAAAATATGAAGAAGTTGGCTGCCCTTTAGTTTCTGTCACAGAAAAAGTAAAGTCTTTAGTTACTATAAGACAGATTAAAAAACAATATATAGAAAGATCAAAAGGAAAGAATTTCAGGAAATCAGTCTGGAAGGGAAGCTATAAGAAGTGGCAAGTTATCTTGCATAAATTTAAGCCATGATCAAGAGGGAAAACAAAAAGCTAAGGCTGTCAGGTTACAGCAGTGTGCAGCCAGGTATTTAAGTAGTATTAACATCACATTTGCCCTGGTTTTATGCATTTCCCTAAGGATGCAGAACTGCTTAGTGTCAGGAACATCCTGATACAACAGACTGGCTTTAAACCAGTACAATCCCTTCTATATTCACATATTACATACACTACACTTTGAATTTGAAATACAAGGCTCAGCTAGTACATTTACACTTGAACCTCATCTTCATATTATCATATTTTTCACAAATATATGTTGCTGATCCAGGATATTGGTGTTAGGCTTTTGTCTGCTCCAAAACAGTATTAAGAATCTAGATCATAAACCCCCAGATTCCTCACCCCACAAACCCAGAACTGCTCTCCTAACTCATCACAGATAGATTTTCCTAGCCAGCTTTTCTGGCAATGCTTTAGCCTAAGCCAACCAAATTTTAAGAACAGTTGTAAATGTAAAATTAGTCTTACAGAAGAGATGCTTAAAAACAAGTGTTCAGACCTGATCCCAAAGACACTCTTTTATCAATCTAAACATAAATCTGAGATCACCACACAGAACATAGGTAAAACTTATTTGTCTGTCAGACGCAAGATGATTCTGGAGAAGAAGGAAGTAGCCTCAGACACTACAGAAACACCTGCATGTGGAATCTGCAGGAGGCACCAGCTGACAACGTCCACAAACCACGGACTGAAGAAAGCTTTGCCACACAAACAGTGAAATTGGTTTGCTCATGCTAAGTGCCATTTCTGTGGTTAGTCACAGCAGACAGATCTCTTCCTGCCTTCAATAGTTTCTCAACAAATTGGAGAAGGAGCCTCAGGAGAAAGGAACTCCTAAGCTTCCCAAGCTCACCTCAAATGGGATGTCCCTCCAGCATTTCCCTCAGACTCCACACATCTACTTGTAGTTTCACAGTTCCAATCTTAATGCATGACTAGTGCTGTGAAACATAGAAATGTTTTAAAGTTTTCTCTTCAAAGCAAAAAGAAACTTGGATAATGAAATAATAAATATTAGAATTCTTCACACTTATGTTGCAAACTGAAGTAATGAGCAATTAAAATACATTAATTAATTAATAGAATAATTTCCCATACTGATACAAACAGCAACCATTACAGTTGCAAAGCAACCAAAAGTTTTGAACTTACTGGCAAAGAATATTCAAGAATTACAGCACCATAAATCCAAGTAAGTGTGAATTTCACAGACAAATCAACATTTGCTCTCTGACATTAGGAGCAATGGTGAAGGACAACACAGAACAAACTGAGCACCCAGCAGCTCTTGTGCACAGTAAGGAAGCTGAGAACATCTGCCAAAAAACCCTGCAGCTCTCAGGAAACTAAACTGACCACAAATTGTCAAGGAAAGCTACATACATTTGAAGTCTACTCTTAAAAGCTTATGTAGCAATATTTAACTTGATTTTTACCTGTTGTGCATACTGAAGTCAAGTAGAAGCAATCTGTCTTTGTTTAAAAGAAAGAAAAAACGCTCCCAGGACTAGAGGTGGCAACAAGCAGCTTTTTGCAGCTGGGTGTTTCAGCATAGAATAACTTCTGGTTTTGTGAAAAGGTATTAAAAACAGATATCAAAATGGTGTTTGGATTCTAAATCCAACAACTGAAGATGCAGGAAATACCTGCTTCAGGTATAAAGCCCCTAAGTTTAGTTAGACTTGACCTGTGCCATTAAAATGACAAACAAAGAAACTGTACACAACCACATAATTGAGGTTTCTCATCAACTACAGAGGAAGGGTTGTACAGGCAACCACAAATTCCATTTGACAAGTTCTGAGTTCTTGGCTTCTCATGCTAATCAGCACTTCTGAAGAAAAACAAAATCCCTTTTAAAAATACACTTCTACTACTTTAGAGACGTGAATAAAAAATAAAACACCCTGTCAGACTGAACCACAGCTCTTCCACATGAAGGAAATGTTTCTGTAACTGGAATAGACCAATTGTTGTCTCTCATACTTCTGCTACCAAGGGGAAAGAACTGAGATCCAGGACACTGGTCTGAAATCAAAGTAGCCTTAAGGAACCCACTATCCCAGCCCACCCTCACTGAGACCAGTCTCCCATCTACACTGGGTGCACCCACAATGAACGTGTCTAAATTGGCTGTTTGCTTCAAGCAATTCTTGTTTTTCATGTAAGCTGCACCCCCTCACCACATGTTGGTTCAGGTATGTGAGGTTTTTCCTGAAATCTGTACCAGTAGAAAACTAAACCAGAAGCTCTGATCTAAAGGTTGGAATAACTGGAGGGAATGCTGGTGCTGATCTGCTGCACACCAGTGCCAGTGCTGTCCCTACAAATCAGATTTGTTACCTGAGGTGCAAGAAGCACACTTGAAAGAGGCACTGACTTTTTATTTCAGAGTTGTGCAAGGCTGGTGCTCAGGGTTATTCCACTATTTATACATTTTAGCAAAGAAAGGAACAAGTGTTCATTGGCTACAAGTTACACAGTTCTCTTAATAATCACTGTTCTATCTTCTATCCGCTAATTACTTCTCTCATTTCTCACGCTAATTAGTTTCTCTTTGTTTGGGTAAGTGAGTTTCTTGGGCTGGTGGTCCATCATTCACTGTGATGGGTGATCTCCCCCTGCCAGAATTACCTTTTATCCACTCAGAACTGATTCAGCAGAGATGCTGAGCTGGCTTTGCAGGCTTCCTCCTTATCTGGGGAGTTCTGCCAGCTGTCCTTGTGGCCCGTAAATTCTGCACTCCCTGTGCCCCTATCAGTGTCACATCCTTCTTCCCAAGCCTTGTTAACCACCCCCACATCTGAGATCACTGAGGCCTGTCAAGCCCTAAACCTTAACAAGGCAATTCTTAAATCAGTAATTTGTTTTTTTAACATCTGGACATCACTTAGGGTTTATCTGTTAACTGCTATTTGTTTCACAGATTAAATTTCCCTCCTTGCTGAGCAGGCTTAAAAGTACACAAAGATCAAAGAACATCCTTTCCCAAGAAAATTTCATATATTCCACATTTTTGCAACATGAGAACGAACTCAACAGGTGAATTCAGGGAATTCTTCACCACGTTGCAACATTAGAAAGACCCAGACATTTCCAACACAAGCTAACCCAGTGCTCCAACTCTGGAGTGTGTTCAGCTATTTTAGCACAGCATGATTAAATGGAAAATAAAGATCACCAGGATCACTCCTCAGTCTGGCACACAAAGGTGTAAACTCACATGCCATGTCAAAAGGACATAATCCATTACTTCATGTCAAGGATTATCTTCCTCTCCATTACTGAAAGTGTCTTGGTTCCACAGATCTTTCACAGTTTGAACTGGTAAGCAGAAAATCCCACTGGAAGCTTTTTTGTTTTGGCACTTCACTACTTAGTCTAGAATATAATTGTTAAAATGCTTTACTACCAAAAAGAGTGAAATGTATTTTCTTGACAAGTCAGCAAGACTTCTTAAGATGGCACATTACAGCACAGGGCATCTTCCTCCCATGTAAACTCATCATCACTTACTGGTTTAACTCTGACAGGTTCTTTTTTGGCTTTGAAAATTTTTAATTCCAAATTTCTGTTTCACAGACAAGTAATATAAGGGAAAGTAATCCTCATTTGGCAATGAAGCAAAGCCTGCTTTTGTTCAGGAATACCTTCAATATATACAAAATTCCCAAGACTTACACCAGCCTCTGTATGCTCAATACCACACATCCAAGCCTTTGTCCTGACAAGCTTGCAATCTAAATAGACATGAGACAAGCTACAACCGACCTGTAGTAATCAGTGTTTACTACATAACTTATCTCCTGTGCAGATAAAATGGCTTGTCACTGGATAAACTAAGCAGAAACATTTTTGAAGTGAGATAAACTGGTGGAAGACAAAGAACACTGGAGAATAAGGCAAAAAAAAAAACAAAAACAAAAAACTCAGATGAGCATGGAGAAAAACCTGAAGAAAGTGGGTAAACCAGCAGTCCATGAGCACTGAGTGAACAGGGTCTAGCAACAATTCCAGCACGTTCTCCTGAGACCTGGAGGCCCCTGCTGTAGCAACTTCAGCTTCTGCTCTTATTGGCTGGTGCCCCCCTCTGACTCTGTCAGACTTCATGAAGGGCCACAGCCTCTTCTATTAGCTTAAAAATAATTCTATGGTATCTCTCGTTGCTGCATGTAATGACTTGAAGCACTCTCAAAACCCTTTGAGTTCCAGGTGAGTCTTCAACAGAAGAAGTTCTCCTCACTACCTTCTGTTCTCCCTTCTGGTGCTGAGGTGACAAATGGCAATGGTTGAACACCCAGATGGGATTTGCTCCTGCTGCTCACTGCCACTGAGCTGGGGCTCGCGGCTCTTCGAGCCTTTTCACCACACAACCCTTTCTTCACAAGTCTCACACTGACACTTGGGAACACATCTCTGATAATCATATCTGCCAAGCACAACTATTTCAGTTCTGTACCAGAGAATACAACTTTATTTTTTATTTTCACCTGAGGAGTGTGACCTCCTCTAGACCTGCTGGCACATTCTCCTAGCAAGCAGCAAACAATCCCAGGCTGGAAGAACGATGAACACCAGATTATTGGACAGCCACAGAAAAGCAGAGAACCCAGAAGTCTCTTCTCACTGTCATTCCACTCTTTTATCACAGAAAAAAAATGTATCAAATAACTTCACATTTTCTGTGGAACTCCAGCCTTCAGCCCTGATTTAGTTACCTTTTTGCTAAGGACATATTTCAGCATTAAATGCCAGCCTTGCTGGGAATACGAGTATGCACTTTTGAATCAGTTCCAACCAAGCAGCACAACTGAAATGGGAAAACACACTTCACCAAAAAGAGTATCTCAAAAAGCAAAATCTACTCCATTTTTCTTTATTGCACAAGGTTTTGCAATACAATTGCCAGTCTAAATTATTCCCACCTCTGAAACGAATCAGTAACAAACGTAGAAACATGTATCAAAAAAAGTTCATTGGTTAGATGTTGGATAACACAAAACACAAATAGTCAATGCAATGGCAAATTTAATTTTGATGTATGAAGATGGCAAAAAAGTCAAAAAATTACACATTGCATGTTTTATGTAAGTCAGTATTTCAGATAAGGCTGTGACACTAAATTCATTGGGTTTTTAAATATTAAATTAAGATATAAGTGGTATTCTTCACAATACAATCCTTTTAAGCAGCATATAGTAATAATTTAATAATTAGCTCCTTTAACTTCAAGTCACTGAACTGAACTTGCCCATCACACCAAGTATCCTTAACAAGGATCCTTTCTAGTGGCCTTCAGCAAAAAAGCCTCAAGCACACACAGAGCTCATTTCTGCTTTGCCCAAACAGTGGCCAGGCTGTGAGAACACCACAGAAAACTTCCATAGTTGTTTATAAACTGCGTCACTTCCAGATTTTGCATCAGATGCATTTCAGGGCATAAACACTGCCCCCAAAACCATAGAATCTGACTTCCTCTTGTTGCTCAAATCTGAAGGAAAAGCTGCTGAAGAACCCCATTTTGCAACGTGTTTGATTTCCAGAAGGTAATCAAGATTCAGGATATACATCATATATGAATGCTAATTTTTTAGGTGAATACTGGATCTGTTTTTGCTCTTCAGTTATTGCTGTTCTCAATTTAATCAACATCGACTCCACCAACAGAAACAATTTTATTCAGAAAGGAAAATATAATTGGTTTAGAAGTGCATACTGTAGAGGCAGAACTGCATTATAAATGAACATTCTTATGCATTTCACACTCAATATTAAGCCTTGGGGGTTTAATCTGTAATCACCTGAATGACAATATACCTTAGAAGGGCCAGAAATAGGATGCAAAAAACCTGAAAGACATGCAAGTAACAGTGACAATGGTCTCTGTAACAAAGCTGTGCCAAGACTGGCACTGGCCAGGACAGGGGGGCTCATTCTCAAACCACACTGGAACACACCCGTGCTACTCCTCCATGCCATGAGGAGGAAGCAGGGCTGAGAAAGAAGAAATTTCAATGTTCATCTATTTACAGGCAATCATTCACCTACTTAAAATTGCCTGGGAATTCCCTTAGAATTAAGGAGAGGGAACTGAAGCTGTTGTGACAAAGCCATGAACAAATAAGCCTCATGGTGCTGCTGCATTTTTCTGGAGCTGTCGGTCACTCGCCTTTTGTATTTACTAAACTCATTTTTTAAAAGGCACTCACTAAAAAGGGGGCAAAGATTCCTGTGCTATATTGTTAGACTGAACTATCTTAAAAAAAATAAAACAGCAAACACACAACTCTTCAGCTAAGCAGACTGTGATTACACTAATGTGATAGACTCAATTACTTAACTGCCAGGAGGCCTAATGCTGCTCATACAGACAGAAGCAAAATTACACATAAAATTACTGGAATATTCAAGATATCTCTTGATATCAACAATTATGATTTTATTTTCTCCTCAGAAGTTCATTAAAAGCAACACAAGATTTGTTTCGGCAGCCAGAAAACAAATTCAGATAAATAATAAAATAAGGATTTTCTGGCCAAAGTGCTGCAAGGACAATTCACAGTTAAAAACAAACAAAAAAGAGCTAAACAGCCAGATAGGGTCACTATGCTTTAGACTATGCTAATTTAAAATACAAAAAGTATGCTTCAGTATTTGCAAATTACATATTGGCAAGCCCTTATGTAAGTTAGATGCAAAATAAAATCCCAAGCTATTTTTGATAAATCAACAGAAGTTGTGCTTCAACATAGCTCTTGCTGACTTTACTGATATAAAGATAGAATATTCTGGGTTTTCAGTAGCACTGCAGATCCTACTGCCTAAGGGTTGGTGATATGAAAGAGAAATTGTTTATATCCGCACTAGCCAGAGACTGGTTTTTAAAGTATTTGTTTCAAGTACCATACAATTGAATTTCAGATTCACTGACTTAAAACAGAAAGTGAAACTCTGCAAAGATTTGTGACCCAAACCCCATCTCCTCTGCTCAGCCTCAGTCTAGAACCTTGTTCATGAGGCTATTTGCATGTGAAAGGGGGATAAGTGCTACAGAAACACCAATAACTGCGTGACTGCTGCCTCTGAGGCAGCTGCGAATTCCCCATCGAGCTCCAGGCCACACTGACACTGTCAAGGATGTCCATGATTCACCAGCAGAACGCTGTTTACCCACTTGACAGAAATTTCTACAGATCGAGTCAAAATATAGACTACAGGTCTTTTGTTCACAAGCATCATTTGAAAGATGTCTAAAATTTGTATTTCACCGGGGTTCATTCATAAACCAGGACTACATTAAATCAGGATTCTCCTTGGTACTTACATAGACACAGATTAACTATTTCAGTACAGGATTTTAGAGCAGCAAGCAATAAAGCTATTTCTGTCAGAGACAGCCCCTAAACCATTTTCACACCATCATTCACAACACCAATTCAATCCTGATGGGAATGATTTGGCTTTACTACATCCTAAAATACAGAGACAAGATCACTGCAGACAGCTCTGACTCAAATGCTGAGATTCAAAATAAATGGACAAAAACAACCTACCAAAACGCACACAGCAATAATTAGAGGCAAATAAAAAGTACAGACCCTTGATGTTCCAAGTTCAAGATACAGAAAGTCTTTTAATAACAGATTACTTATACGCCTATGATGCTTACTTTCTGAGTGCTTTGGTTATTAAATATCTGCACAAAGCAGTGACTGACAACATTGCTAAATACATTTTTATTCTACTACAAGGAAAACTCCAGCTTTCATTATTTCATGGAACCTCTTTTTATTTCCAGGTACCACCTAGACAGTCTCCTATTCCAAACAATGCACCAGCTATTCTTAACCCACAGGGAAAGAAAAGCCCCACAACAAAACAAAATCCCCCACAGCATTAATTCATTCAAGCAACATTTTCAAAAAACACTAGTGTTTGTGAACAAAAGATCCTGGGCATCTCAGTAATATTTTCGTCCGGCACATTATTTAAAATGATCCATTTTCAGCAACTACCCCAGCAGCAAAAATAAAACCCACAGGCAAAGGGAGATGAGCCACAATATGAGAGAACCTCCGTGGAAAAAGCAGCTTTGTTTTCTAGGAACCTTACAGAAAAATGCCTCCATGTTTACTTCACCTAAAAGCCTGGGTAATTCCAGGCCCACACTCACGATATCCAAGCATTTACCAATACAGTGAACACATCAAGCTCTGCACACTCCGGCTGGATGCTCACACATCCCCTGGACCCATCTTCCTATTGAACTGGGACCACGATACCGCAGGCGACAGAGCTTTTACTGCAAGGGATCCGACACCCTTGAAGGTACAACCCAACCACAACACGGAGCTCATTCCCCCGAGCGAGAGAACTCAAGCGCTCCCCTCACCCTGACACCCTGCTCGCCCTCACCACTGCCATTCCCCATGTTTATAGCACATACAGGGCACAAATGCCCGATTCCCCGAGACCGCCCCTCTTCCCTGAAGGCACACAGACCTCAGCCGTGCTCACAGCCCCGGAGCCGGCAGCCTGGGCACACCGACGGTGTCGGCTCCGCTCCCACCACCCAGGGGAACAGAGACTTCCACCCCCCGAAACACCGAGAACGGCCGGGCATGCAGGCTGCTCTCACAGCCCTGTGCCCCGCACACACACACACACAGAGCCCTGGGCCCTTCCACACTCACACACACCCCGTGCTCTCGCACACGCTCA
>VXBR01010171.1:118610-140256 GCA_013400215.1 Cisticola juncidis | reverse complement strand
TGTTTCCCAAGGGCCTGTCCTGTGCCCTTTTTAGAGCCAGAGCAGTTCAAAGCATCTTCAGGCATGTTCAGTGTAGGCAGCTCAGGCTGGTGTCACACCCTGAGGCTGGAGCCTTCATTCATTGTGGCAGCAGTGGCTCCTCACAGCACTGTCACTGCTGCCTTCATTTCCAGGTGCTCCCAGTCAGTGTAAAAGGCTGTCCCACAGCAGTCCATGATGACACAGGCACCTCAGTGCTCTGTGGGCTGTGTCAGTGAGGCTCTGCTGTGAGGTGCAGGTTTGGGTGTGCTCTCACTGCCCTGTGCCATGCAGATTTTTACACCCCCAAGGTGTGGGCACATCTCACTGTGCAGCAGCCCTTGGGGAGAACAGGCTCAAAGCACAGGGGCTGTGTGCTCAAGGGAACACTGAACTTGCAGCTGGGGATTGCAAAGTCTGAAGTAGCAGTGAAGGAGAACTCTGCTGCTGCTGTTTGCCCTCTGTGTGCACTAGAAGTAGAACATCTGGTTATAGGTAATGGAGATGTTTGGTGGACTTGGGGACACCCCTCTGGATGTGCCTGAGCTCCCTGCCTCAGTACAGAGATCAGAGCCCAGGCTAAACCCTTGCTAAACTGGTGTGAAGGGCAGCCTGGGGATTCTCCAGCACTGGGCCAAGCCTGAAGGTGCTGGTGACTGTTCCCAAGGGGCTCTGCTTGGGTGTTGTGTCAGGGGTCTGCTGCTTTATGAGGTAACAGCAATAAATTCCCTCTTGGATTCCACCTGGGAGTTCAGAACTGTTGTTGTTGTGCCTGTGTCAGCTCACACAGTCACTCACAAACTTGCTGTCTCATTACGACTGCAGGATTTTGTTACGTGGAGTAATTAGGTTTGGAAGCAGTGTGCCTCAGTCTGACAGGCCTTTCCTCTCCCTCAACACTTGAGCATTCTTCAAAATCATCAGCAGACTTAGGTGAAAAGCTGAAATGCCAGGCGAACTGCGTGTGTGTGTGTATCATGGAGGAGCAGCAGGACGTGTCCCCTTTGATATGGAAAGTAATGGTGTGTCAAGCTAAAAGAAAAAAAAGTATATATATATATATAAATAAAAATTAAACTATGATGTGGGCCCTCAGAGCTATTTCAGGCTGCTGTGGGGTTGGCTTTGGGATACTCAAGTCACGTGTATATCTGTATTTAAGGCTTTTTCTGTTTCATAGTTAATTCATAGCAGTGTGAGCTCTGACAACAGATTGGCAGGTCTCCTGATGTGGGTGTTCCTGCCTTTATGAGGAATCAGAATTGTGAAAGGCTTTTCTCTTCTGTATCCTTTCACATCAAATTATGTGTGTGGCAGTCCTATATACAATGAGAACGCTAGACAGACATCGGAATTAATTATTTAATATAAATGAGTGAGACTTTGCACCACTTATTTGTGCAGATCCTCACATGAAGTTAACCTTGTGATTTATTTACAAAATTGTAGTCATATATGGGATTTTGAGGGATGCTAAAGTAAGAGGGCTTTGTTTTCAGGACCCAACCGTTTCAGAAGGGGGTTTGGACAGCCCCAGGTGAATCGGAGGCAGTTCAGGAATCCTGGCCTGAAGAGAAGAGCAGCTGGTGCATTCAATGGAGTGAGCCCTTTGAACCGCCAGGCATCAGCTCAGGAGGTAGGGAATGAAGAGGGTCTGGCTTTCCCCAAATGTCCTGCACAAATCTGCTCCATTTTATCATCCTGGATCACCCCAATCTACATAAACCCCACCGTCCTTTAATGCCTGTGCATAGCATTTGTATGCATAGGTGAGTACAGACATACATGCATATGGAATAGCAATTTTCCAGTTGGTTTTATAAAGCTTCTGACTTAGCATAATTTTATTGACCAGTTCCCATGGGCTTGGAAAAAATGATTTTTTAAAATCGTTCCTAAAAGGCTTAAAAATATTTCCATAAAATTAATTCCATGGCATCTCATCTTGTTATTGTTATTTAGAGGAGATGTGTTAAGATTCTTTGTTGTTTTTTGTCCACCCCGAGCATTTTCCAAGTTCCTGTGAAGTCAAAGGACAGACTTGGTGACTTGTGAGGTGGCTCTGACTTTCCACCAGAGACACTGAATCCCAGTACTGTGACAGATACAGTGTGAGGGGCAGCTGGGTTTTCCTGCACTGATAAAAATCCACTGGGTTAGGAGGTCACAAATGTTCAATAAGCTTTTTTTTAAAAAATGCAAGTCTTGAACAGGATGGCACATTCAGTGAATTTGTAGGGATATAACTAAGAAAGCCCTAAACTGAGCATGCATGTGCAAGGAGTGAGGTTATTCCTGAAAAGAAAGACCAGGATGACTCAGACATTGAGTGTAGCTGGTATTTAGAGAAAGCAATAAGCAGTTGCTAGGAGGCAGAATGCTACAGTAGCTTCCACTTTGCAGGAATAAACCAAGGGGGAAGAACATGGAAATACCCCTCAGTTAGCAGCCACTAACAATAATGGTGGTAGTCCCACAGAAATGAGCAGGCTGGGCCTGGGGCAGTTTGTGTTGGAACTGCAGGACAGACACTGCCAGGCACTGCTGGTGTTTTGTACATCGGGGTGTGGTGCAGGCAATGCACCTGTCCAGACCAAAAGGAAACCTGAGCAGGGCCATAAATAAGATCTGCTCTGCGTGGATTGATTTTTTTTGTTGTTCTTTGATTTCTTCAGCATTAGAATGAAAGATTCTCCCTGGCACTTGTAGTTCCATGGCTGGGAATTGAGGCACACACCCTGACTGACACCCTGACACCCTGACAGCAGTGTCAGCAGAGAGCAGGACCTTGTGTGCTGTCCCTTTTCCTCTGTTCTTCTACCAAAATTTCAACTGCTGGGGTCTCACTGCTCTTTCAGGGCAACAAGAAGTGGAATGCCTTTGCCAAAACCAGCAATGGGCAACAGGAGGAACGGCCACAACCATCCCCAGGCCCCAGGAGATTCAGAGCAGATGGTGCCAGCACCCCTGGCCCCAGGAGAAGGTAAAATCTCCAGGTTATTTTGGTTTGCTGTGATTATCACCTGTGCAGCTCATGGGGTTCAGCTCTCAGTATGTGCCAGCTGGGTGTGGCTACAGCCATGTGCTTGTGCAGCAGCAGAAAAATACCCCTGGGTATGTTAGGAAAGCACCTGGAAAGAAAAAAACAGCCTCATGCTCGTAGTTAATAATGCCAATATTAATCTGTCAGTTTATTTCAGAAAGCACAAAAATGTAACTCCTGTATTTTTATTAAACTTTGTCGCTTTGGGAAACACTTTTGAAGGGTGAAATAGCATTTATTTTCATACAGGCAGGAAATGCAGATTCCAGGCATAAGGGATGGGCAGAGCCAGGGAGTGTGTCCCAGTGAGGGGCTGCAGGAGCAGACTGTGCCCCAGGAGCTGTCAGGAAGGCAGTGTGCCAGGGGCTGGGCACTGTCTTGAGATCATGATGTTCTCTGAGCTCAAAAGGAAGCTCCTCACAATCCTTCCTCTGCTCTGAGCAGAACAGGGACTGAATAACATCGAGAGGTCCTTCCTGACCTGATTTTTTTATAATTTTCCTCCCATGTTTTTTTGCTTTTAATGAGCAAAGCTGAGAACACACAAGCTGTTGCCTCATTTGAGCAGAAAATCAAGTTCCTCTGAAATCCTTTGCTGGCAGAAAAACCTGTTGGGCTGAACTCAGTAACACACAGCCCCATTTGCTTCTTACACTGCTTTTTAAGACCAGCTTGGGTTAGGTGTTTTGGCATTACACATTAGAGAGACCTGGTCTCATGCTCACCTCTTTCTCTCTCTCCTTTCCAGCAGGCCTTTCCTGCGGGACAGGGGACCAGCGTTCCAGCAGAAGCAGGTGCCACAGTGGTTCTCCAAAGCCCCCTTCCAGAGAGGGGTCAGTATTTGAGACATTTCCTCTGCACTCTGCTGCTAGTGAGAAACCTTCACGTTTTACCAGCCTTTGCCCAGTTGTAGCTTTGCTTCCAAAAGTAACTGGTGGAGAAAGGTGGATGACCAAAATGCTGCACATATTGGTAGGAATTTGGAAGCAATTTTTAATGCAGATTGGTGTTCTGGCAGCTTGGAAGGAAATCCTGGGAGGGTGATAAGAATAAACTTTGCAGTTTATAGAGCAGCACAAGCAGGGCAAGGTAAAGCCACCCCATACACATCACTGTGCCAGTGGGAAACCCCAGATTAGCGTGTTTCTCTACAACTCGCAAGGAAGGAGCTCCTCAGACACACCAAACAAAATCCTGGAAAAGGAATCACTGTTTCTGAGAGCTAATTCTGTAAAGTAATTGTTTTTAAATATGTTTTACAGCAGATGGATTCTCGAGGAGAAGGGAAACAGCCAAGGATGAGAAGGTAATTGGTGAACAAAGGCACAATGCAAATACGAGGTGCTTTTTCACGCTTGAAGCTCACGGATAAATCTCCCTTCTTGGCAGGTGGCAAGTGAAACCCACCCCTGGAGCAATTCTGACAGTTTCTGTGTTAAATCCCCAGGCGGGCCAGACCAGCTCGTAAGTAAATGAGGTGATTTGTTAGGGTGGGAGCCCTACAAAGCCATTGCAAATCCCTTTAGCATTATTGCAGCTTCACTTCTGTGGAGAGTGTGCAGTGAATGGGGTTCAGATCCAAAATGGTTAGCAAATGATGTCTGGTTCCTCTGCCAGCATATCAGGAGGAGATAAAAATCTCCTGTATTTACCTGTAATTACATGGTAATCTGTAATTACCATGCCCTCGTTTGTGGTGCAGAGGGAGGAGAAATGGAAGCACCATTGTGGGAGGAGGTGGCAGGCTGGTTGTGCTGGTTTTGGGGTGTTGGGAGAAACAGTGTGCCCCAAAGGGACACCTCATGCTCTCTGTGTGAGGAGCTGAGAGGAGGAAAGGGGCAGCTGGGGGCAGACAGAAGGGTGGGTGAGGGCACTGTGCATGCTCTGGGTGCAGAGAGAGCCCCTCAACAGCCTGGATGTGACAGTCCCCAGTGCTGGAACTGTGCCTGCACTGCTGCTCTCCTGGCTGCCTTGCAGGACAGGGGTCAGACACACCGTGGGATGGGTGGAGAGCGTGGTGTGTTCTTCACACAGAGGATGGGGATTGAGCTGCTGTAACCCCCTGAGTGACTGCAGCTCTGTGCTTTCCCCAGGCCTGGATCCAAGCGCCCATTCCTGCAGAGCCAGAGACCCCCGGTGAGGGTGGCCAAGCCCCAGCCCAAGGGGGTTCTGCTGAGGTTCAACTTCCGCGCCATGGCCAACCAGGTAGAGGATTGTCGACGGGACAGGAGGCACCTGGCTCCCTGCAGCAGCCCTGCCCCTGAGCTGCTAACGCCACTCTCGGGGTGCTGGGGCTGCCAGCTGGGTTTGTCTAGCACAGCCTGGGAGGAAAGGCCCGTAGCTGTGTTGGCCAGGTTGCTCACAAAGCTGAAGGCGCTTGAGAAGACTGTTCAGCAACTACAGACTCAGCCCAGTGTTCCCCAGTCTTGGGCTGGCCGTGTGCTTGCTTGGAGCGGGGAGGTCCTGCTGATGAGCAGTCCTGGCCAGAGGGGACTGTTTCATTGTCAGTGCTTCCCATTCCTCAGAGACATGTGGCACTTCTGGGCTTTGCTCGCTCTCTGCTTTGGTGCCCTTCTCGGTGTCACATTTTACACTGAAGTATGGTCCAAGAGCCCCGGGGCAGCTGAGAAATCCTGCTCCACCTTCTTCATTGCCGGCGTTTCTTGTCTGGACGGTTTGGTCTTACCCGATGCCTTGTGCTCAAACGCCATCTGCTTGCTCCTGTTCTTGCCGAGGACGCCCCGTGTCAGGGCTGGGAGCTGCTTGGAGGTTTTCCAGCCGCACAGTCTGTCGAGCTCCCTGTCCCCGTGTGCTGAGTGGTTTAATTGACTAACGAGCTGTGAAACACCGGCCTGACTGATGGGCTCTAATCAATTCCCCGCTACCAGTTTGGCTGTGCTTTGCCACAGGACACGGGACTGACTCGCTCTCGCTTTCCCCTGCAGACCAGCCTGACGCTGGATGAGAGGTTCTCTGGTCTGAGGAATAAGAGGCGCTTTGCAGCGGCCAGGAGCGCCGGACGGATGGTGACCATGCCTTAGGACTGCTGCTCGTCACAGCCACTGCCTGTGACAGTCCAGGCTCCGTGACAGGGGCTCAATAAAAGTCGCTAGATTCCCTTTGAGATAGCTGATTTGGCAATGTGCTGTCTCCTTCCTTCCACACGGAGTGAATGAGTGATTGAGGGCAGGGATGAAGCAGGGTGAGAGTTTGGGCCAGAGCACAGGACATGGGCAGGGTGGTGGAGGGGGATGAGCAGAGATGGATTTGCTGGGAGAGCTCTGCAGCCCTGTCCCTGTGCCAGGGCACCCTGTGCTGACCAGGGGGACAGCTGATAGTGGGAGGGTGCACCACAGAGCCTTCCCTGCATTGTCACATGGGTGGGACAGGGTTTAAGGATGCTGTGCCTGCCCACATGGGAGACAGAGGGAAGCTGAGATGCTCCAGCTGCCCACAGTCCCAGCATCCACTCAACTGCCCAACTTGTGCTTGCAGGCATCCCTGCCCAGAGGTTTGCAGTGTCAGACCCCTCCACCCTGAAAACCCGAAAACCTGAAAACCTGAAAACCTGTAGCTTTGCCCTGACAGTCAGGCCTGAGCACCTTGCATTTCTCTGTGCACTGCTGTGCTGTTTTGAGTGCTGCTGCAGGGACAGGGTGGGACGTGCCATGCTGGAGTCACTGTCCTCAGCACGGAGCACGGACAGGCTGCCCCAGCCCAGATCACGATTTCCAGGGCTGAGTTGTTCTTCATTAGGGTTTTTGTAGTTGCAGCTCCACCCATGCTCAAAGCAGCAGCATAATCAAACCAGCAGCAGCACTCTGATAAACATTGGCTGAGGTGTTAATGAGCTGGGGTTAGACATTTGTTAATGAAGCCCTGCATCAACCCTGAGTAACTGCTGCATTCTCCATCCACTGCTGGAACCCAGCACTGAACATGCTGGACACAGCCTGGTACTGGGCTCTAAGGTATACTTATAACAGGAAATATTTTGATAGACTGCTTTACATTTTACACCTAGCATCTTCAACAAGAGACTGGACTTGGCATTGGTTTTATAGGAATGTGTGAAATGTTAGTTGATGAAGCAGTGATGTATGAGTCCAGTGCACTGAATAAAAAACTTAACTTGTCAAATGTCACCTGTGGTTATTTCCTTTCCTTCAACAGCTCTTTGGTGCAAGTTCAGCTTCTCAGTGTGACACTGCATGGGCTGGTGCTTTGGGGAAAACTGGTCCCCGTTGGTGCCTCCCTGCAGGCACTTTACTGTTTTAAAAGCCGGCTCCAAAGCAGGATGAGGTTTTCAGTAGGTATGCTGTAAAATCTTTGCTGTGATTTCTTGTGAATCCAGGGAATGATTGGTTTTTTAGGATGAGAAGCAGATATTCATCTGCAAGATGCACATATGTCTTTAAGCTTGAACGCCACAGCCCCACAGGCAGCCACAGCCAAGGCCAGAGGAAGCAGACAGCCACAGCATTTGCAGGTGACAAAGGGAGCCTTTCCCCACAGCTGCATTTTGCACACAGAGCTCTTTGGTGGAAGGGCCAGGCCAGGTGATCCCCAAATGCACACAGCGCTGCAGGGGCTGCCCAGCCCATCTTCCCCGTGTTCCTTGGCTCCGAAGCCTCCCGCAGCCGCTCCCTCCCGGGCTCTGCCCGCTCCCGGGATGTCCCCGCTGCCATCCCGATCCCGATCCCGGTCCCGATCCTGATCCCTATCCCGGTCCCGATCCCAATCGCGATCCCGATCCCGATCCCGGNCTCCGGGTGTTCCTGTGGCTCCCAGGTGTTTCTGCTGCCCCTGGGTGTTCCTGTGGCCCCCGGGTGTTTCTGATGCCCCCGGGTGTTCCTGCTGCCCCCGGCAACCCAGGCCCATTCCCGGCACAGGGCGGGCGCTGGGGGCTGTTGGCAGGGAGATGCCATTCCGGGGTCACATTTGGTGGCCACCTGCGAACCACGAAAAGCACCGCTCTGAGCTCGCTGCCCGCCCGCTCTCTGCGCTCCTCCGGCCACGGGGATCCCCGAGCGGGCGCTCCGCAGCAGGGCACTGACCCCGTACTGCTCCTGCAGGGCCTCCGCCTGCTGCCGGAGCCCTTTGTCTGTAATCCCAGTGTCCGTTAGTCCCAGTGTCCATTTGTCCTGTAGTCTGTTAGTCCGAATGTCCATTTGTCCTGCAGTCTGTTAGTCCCAGTGTCCGTGAGTCCCAGTGTCCGTTTGTCCGAGTGTCCATTGGTCCTGCAGTCTGTTAGTCCGAGTGTCCGTGAGTCCCAGTGTCCGTGAGTCCCAGTGTCCATTTGTCCTGCAGTCTGTTAGTCCGAGTGTCCGTGTGTCGGTTCCCCCCGGTGGAGCCCCCTGCGTTGGGGCGGGCCCGCCAGGCTCTCCCGTGCATCATTTGTGCATCATTTGTGCATCATTTCTGCATCATTTGTGCATCATTTGAGCCTCATTAGAGCCGCCGTGATTGATAAATCGCCGATGGGTACCTGCCCCCCTTAGGTTTTTACCTATCTGATGAGAGGCTGGGCTGGATGCCTTTATGAGGGGCTGCACATGTTGATCTGCTCTTTCCTGAATGCAAAAGTCCTTGATTTATTGTAAGGATTTTAACCGTGGTGATGCACAAAGATGCCACGAGATGGCAAGTTGTGACTGCATATGAGGCACCTCACACTCTCCTCAACTCCAGCGAGGCAGGCACCAGGAAAAAACAAACTACGGTCACTGGGATGGGGATGCAACATTTACAAGAAGCATTTAATGACATCTAATGTCCCTTTTCTCAAGATTAAAAATAGTTTTGAATATACTCTTTTTCTCTGCCTTTTAGCTTGCTGGAGTTCTCTGATACACAAGCGCTATTCTCCACAGTAATTTCTGCTTTGTGTTAAAAAGCAAGAATAAAAATTGAGACAAAACCTGGGATTCTGTTTCTTAAATACATGCTAAGTTTTTTGGGAACTACTTGTTAAAGTAAAAAGTAATGAACCTGTGTTTTTTGTTTCTTTTTGTGGGAGACACATGAGTTAAAAGCTGGAGACCAGAGACTGAATTCAAGAGTAGCACTACAAGAACATCCCTACCTCTCCTCTGCCATTCCCTGTCTGGTTGTTACACCATCATTCTTACCAGTGGAGGAAATCTGTTCAGCTTTGGCCAACGATGACTCAAGCTAAAATTATTTTAGAGAGAAATGACCTATGAAAATGTGAGGTAAAATAATTACTGAATAAAGGCAATTATTGCACATCTTACAGAGCTAACATTTCAACAGAAAGGGGGCTACGTTCTACACCTTGTTAAACCAAGTTTTGATCAAAACACTTGAAGTCAATTAACAAACAAGGTCAAGGTGATTTATCTACCCAAAACTGCTGAAAGGCAAGGGAGAGTCTGTGTAGGAACTTGGGAGTGTCCAGGTTAGGGATCAAGAGCAAAACTCTGGTTACATTAAAGCCTCAGGGAATTCTGCCTTCAACTCCACTGCTTTCCAGATCACTTGCATGTAGTGTGAATGACCCCTGTCAACATTTATCAACATTTAAAACATTTATTCCTGCCCACGTTTGCTACTTTCTCCTCAGGTAACATCTTTGCAGTTAAATCTTGTCTGTTTGGATTCATTCCACACAACACCAATCCCCTCAAACTGCTGAGACCCAGCTCCTCCAGCAAAAAACAACATTTCCTCCACTCTGTGAACGTGAGTGACAGCCAGCATCACATCACACTGCATCCATTCACCAACATTTACATTGCTGGTACCCAGCCCTTCATCTTCAGCATCACTCAGTGCCTGAGCAGCCCTGCCAGCCCTGTGACAGTGACAGTGACAGTGACACCCAGCCTGCTGACAGCCCTGCTCCTCACTGGGCTTGTTTAGAGAGCATCACCAGCAATGCTGCACCTTCCTACAGCTCCATTGCTGCTGGCTTATCTGGGATAAAGCCTGGAGGTCAAACACAGCTCTGTTTTTGGGATAACAGGGGTGTCTGTCTGGCTTTATTCCAGTCCGTGCTAAGTGTCAGATCAACTTCAGCAGAGCCAAGGTTTTATTAAGGGCTTAACTTCAAAGGTCAGAAAACATCATAAAACTCCTCACAGGAAGGTGAGCTGTTGGTGGTCTGCCCTGCTTCCTGTGAAAAGACAAATTAGGAGACGCTGTGCTCTAAATTGGTAGAGAATATAAAATTATTTACTTGCTCATCATTTGTCAGCTCCCTGCTTCCTTGTATTCTCTTTACAGCATGAAATGCTTCACTTCTGTTTGTGTACATACAATGTATATTCATAGAAATCAACACACACAGGCCTTTTTTCCACAGAGATTTGGATAATGTGAAGTTATATCTACATGTTTTATATTTAAAATACTCTGTATTCTGCCCATTTCTGAATTATTCAGTAATAGTTCTCTTCAGTTACAAGGCACAAAACCTTTATATTCATGTACAGATAGCATTCCATTAACTGCAGTTACATTTAAGCCTTTTGCAATTAAAGACATTTAATCCCAAATGCTAAGAAGAAATCTTTGGAGACCATTAATTTGAAAATTTGTTTACGACTTTTGAATAGGATCTGAGGATGCTGACTTTCAACCCTGAGAAAACCACCTCACTTTTTATTTAAATTAAACTTTCATGGACTTAAAATCCAATTTAAATATTCATGACAAATATGCTCCTTATTTAGGGAGAAATGCATGCATTAGAAGGCATACTGATTAAATTCAATGTGGTTTTAATGGAAACAGGTAAACACTTGATTAGTGGCCAGTAAAAATCTGTTTTAATTTACATAAAACCTCATCTTCTCTTTGAACCCAAGGCCTAGCTCATTTAACTTTATGTCTCTTGCCATAAATAATTTTAATATTGTTATACCATTGCTAGTGACTTTCACCAGAATCACATCACATATTCTGACACAGGGTTTGTAATTTTGATGTTAAAAGAGAAGTAAAATATTAAAGGGTGAAGAAAAAGATATAATTTTTTGCTACATATTAATTTTTAAATTCTTCAGCAATTGTTTTCTTGAACTTCCTGGTTCCCAAATATCTCTTGTTTTATCAGCAAGCCTGGTTTCCCACATGAGATTTGCAGATAACAGATATCCAGGTTAAATGATAATTCAATAATTCAATAATTCCATCTGTTGCTCTCAGCCATGCAGCCAGTGAGGAATCCTCGTGTGTGTGTGAGCACAGACACTGCCAGTCCTGCTGTCATTCATTTACTGCTTGGGGCAGAAATAACCTGACACCCCCAGAAAATGATCTGGCAAAAAGGATTCACTTCAGAGGCATCACTCAAGGCTCCAGCAGAGCAGAGCTGACTGGGAAAACAGTTTGCTCTTGTTTTTGTTTGCCTGTTTATACACTGAGCAGTGGCATCTTTCAGCTTAGGACTCTGGATATATCAAGCAGAACAATAAGTTTTAGTGTCAGCTATTAAATTATTGTTTAATATGTAAGGTTCAAAATTCAGCAATGAGGCAAATCTTCTGTTTTGTCAGAAATCAATATCTAATTTACCTTAGCAATACTTCAGAAGCATTGGAAGTCATCAGTGAAGTGGGTATCTGTGCTAGCTCATTCATAACTTATAAACTCAAAAATCTATTTTAAAGACATGTTATGCAGTATAAAATATTACACATATGAGCTTGAAAAAACAGGAATATTTTGCATTAGCAACTCTCATCTTTGTCTTTGCATTAACTGCACTGCCCTGTGTGCAGATGAATTTAGATCCCATGTACTCTGGGTCAGTGAAGAACCAAGGCCTGAACAATAAACCCAAGCCAAAGCTGACTTCTGGATGAACCTTCCAACTAAATGTTTTATATAGAGCTGCTCACTAATGAAGCACTGTTATATGTGTTTATTTATTGGCAAAACATGCTCACCTTTCTGTATCTAGAAACAGGATAAAGCCACATCTGGCCTAATTAGGGGGTGTAGGATCAAAGACAAAACCCTTGGATCCTCCTGAGCCCTGGCCTGGCTTTGGGGGAATGTCAGAGTCCAGGACATCCCTGTGGCCACCCTGGAGGGTTTGGGGACAGGACAGGGGGTCTGGGGTCTGTCCAAGGGGGTCAGAGCCTCACACAGAGCCCAGGAGGACACTGCCTCTGATCCCTGCCATGGCAGTGAATGCCCACAGTGTATGAAGAATCACCAGCTGAGAGAATTCAAAATAAGCAGTATTTAGTTTATCATAGAATGTAAATGTAGAATCTGGGATTTTTAGTATCTGGGGCTGAAGAGACAAGCTGGAGGAATTGGGGAGTGGCCCCTGTGCTCCTTGTTCTTGCTCTCGTCCCCCATCTTTTGCTGAGTTGGATTTTAGAGATTGGTTTAGAGTAGAAATGCCATGTTAGCATAGGCAGTGGGCACTGGTAAAATTCTGTCAATAAAAAGTGCATTTTGGATGTGGTTGGGTCAGGGGTGCTGTACATGAGGTGTGGGGCTCTCTGACCCGCCCAGTCCTGCTCTGCTGGGGATGCCCTGCAGAGCTGGGACAGAACTGAGATAATGAAGAATAAACAACCTTGGAAACACGGACTGGGGACTCAGCCTGTCTGCTCTGGCTCTGGTGTGAAACACTCAGGGCAAAGAGAAGACGAAAAACCTGATTACCTGGGGGAACAGCAACCCCGAGGAGAATCTCAGGGAACAGCAACCCTGAGAGGAGAAAGCTGGCAGGAGAATGAAACCAGAAATGATGCCAGCTGGTTTGTTCAGCAGTGTAAAAGCTGGGCCACTGTCACAGCAAAGTGGGGGAGCCTCGTGGCCTGCAGAGGTGGAGGCACTGCAGGAGCTCCCAGTTCCTGGTGTGGTTCTCCAGTCCTTGTCTGTGACAGCTTCTCCCCACAGCTGATGTCCCTTGGGCTTGGATTTGTATCTTCACTGGGGTAACTGGTGATGCAGCTTTCTTAATCACTGTAGGCATTCTCTCCCAGCAGTGATTAGCACTGCTCAGCTTATCCCTGTGTAATTCTTTGCTCATGGTTAGGTGCCTTGCTTAGCTTGTCCTTTTGTGATTCTTTGCAGTTTTATATCATAGGGAATTCCACTGTTCCTTAAGTTGGTGTCTGTGTCTCTGACCCTACCCACCTGCAAAACAGTCAGGGAACACATTTTCCACTCAAAATAAACATTCCTGTTTGTTTCACTGTAGTGTGAAATTTAGGTTTATTACTCAAAGATCTAGTGATTTGTTACATTTTGTTTTTTCCCATATCCTAACATCATTTGACTTTCTATTTAAACACAGAAAAATCTATCAATATCTTCCAAATAGATTAGGAACTACTCAGTGGATTTTTGCTCTTACCTATAACCAGTGATTTCAAAAGTAAACCCCAATGATGCAATCTCAGTTAAAATAAAATAATCTTGTCTCCCCAAATTAATTTTATCAATACCTGGAAATAAAGAAATGTACAGATTTTCTATATTTGATGCTTAGCTATATTTTCTCTTGAAGATATAAAATCATAACCAGTACAAGCCACAAGGTGACACTTTAGGACTGCTGGAAAGAGATTATCATCATGGCAAAATAAATAATTTTGACACTGGAATGAACTGGGCCAATTATAAGGTACACAGCAAGTGTGAAATTGGTCTGGGTCTTTCCTGAAGGGGATTGATTGCTGGGCAGCCAAGTCTGTATTGACCCACAAGAAGAAGAAAGGAACTCAGATTTTTAAATTTTTTTTATTGAGGGCTCTGCTTTCCTGTTGTCAAAGCCATAAACCAGTTTATTTATGGAGATGAGAAGCAAACCAGAACAGTGTGCATAACCTGAAAGTCTTGCATTTGCAAGGAGAGCAGCACCAAACTTGGCACTTGGGAGTGGCAACGTGAAATAAATGTGTGTGTGGAGCTGGAAATCAGCTGTACATTCAGCAGGTCTATAGATCACTGACATTTGTTTCAGCAGCTGGACTCTAACATGCTGCAAGTGAATAAAATGAGAGGTTTTCATTTTACAGAGTGCCCTGTGGACACTGTGCCATGAGCTGCACAATCAATATTGGGATTTAACAGCAAAGTTGTTCTTAGAAAATTCTCATTCAATGCTAACCAATCTTTCTAGCCACCAATTCTTAGGAAACCTTTGATATAATTTCATTAAAACCCCAACTTTTCTAGAACTACTAGTGCCATAAATACTGAGCAGAAAAATATATGTATTTCAAAATAAGGAAAGAAAACCTGAGAACACACCTGTGATTTGTCTTCATGTCTCTTCCAGATATTTATATATTTTCACAAAATTATGTTCCTCAAAGATGCCAGCACAGGCCAAATTTATACACTGAAATAAATACACTGAAATAAAGTGCTCATGATGTTCTAACAGTGCCCAGGCTCCTCAGCTGAGCAGGAACTGGAATTCCCCTCTCACTGCTCTGTCAAGTGATGCTGGAGCTTGTCTGAGTTAAAAAAGCAGCTGAGATGTCTCATGTAGCTCCTTGAAGAGGAGATGGACATTATTTTATTTTCCTGCTTGTTTATCTCTTACTTTCTACTGACTTGATTGTCCTGCTGGGAGAGGTAAAGAGATAAAAGGATTCAGGAATTTCTTGGACATTATTCTACTGTGTTAGGAAGCGCAGTGCAAATCTATCCCAACTATTTTTCCTGAAGTCACAGCACCTGTAAGACAATGGTGTGTAAAGGAAAAAGTCAAGGCACTGATTTTTAAAAGGGAGCATTCATAAAAAAGAAAAAAACCCAATAATAATAATTTTTTGTGTATGGATAAAAGTTCAAGAAAATAGCAATACCATTTATTCTTTGTAAATATGGCAGAGATTTATAGATCTTAAAATTATAATTTTTTAATGTTAATTTTAGTGCACACTTGTTCACTAGGAAAAGTTTCCAACTGATTTTACCATTTTCCATTCAAGACCTACTGATTTTCTTTTTTCCTCCCATTTCCTACAGGGAATAGGCAACCATGGCAGACTTTTGTTTATTTGTTTATGTACCTGCATTATTAATCAGCCCTGGGAAGTGCGTTTGTTACTTAAGCTCCCTCTGCTGGCTCTTCAGCAGGAGAAACACAACAACAACAAAAACGTTTTTTCACTTGCACTCCCTTTTAGGGAGGTTTAGAGCTGCAGTTGCCAAAGTTATCACTTCCTCAAAGAAAGTGCAGAGGGCTTGGAATACTAATGTAATCAAGAGACCATGGGAATTAGGGGCAGTATAAAATGGATAAAATGGATAAAATACATAAAATATTACTTAGGTAAGTCTGTATTTACTTCCTGCTACACTCAGCTTCAAGCAAGGCACCCACGAGCTGAGAAAAGCATTTCCTTCCCCCCTGCGTCCTCACCTGCTTAGAATTTCAATACCAGTTGTGTTATTGGCAGTAATAATAATATAATAAGAAATATAATTTGTCTCGTTCTCATATTAGGCAAAGCTTTCTCAATTATGAATATTTCTCTCCCACCATTTCAAAATGTCCCCACAGTGCCCAGTGTATACATTGAATATTTAGGTCTTCACAAAGGCTTTGTCCAGACTTTGCAGTTTCTCAGATTGAAATGAGTACAGCTGTTCACAGTTTGAGAGTGAATCTTTAGAGAATAATCACATTTTCAGTTGCTCCTCCTCAAGATTATTTTTACAGCTTGTGGCAAAATCCAACCTATGACCCCTTTTGGACTGCACACCCTATAATTATCAGAAACATAACTCCTCGTATTTTCAAGCATTTTAGTTATTCACAGTCCTAATTAAATATAGGTGCTGTCCTACCTTGAAATCTCCAGGAACATCATCTGTCTGTGATTTTTGGGTCAGATTTCTCTAGTTCAAGCACAACTCAAAAATGGTCCCTGGGTGGGCAGGGAGTCACACTGGGCTCAGTGACAGAGGAGCTCCTCCAAAGGCTGAGTTAATTTTTCTTTTCTCCCTGGTAATTCCAAAGGCAGCCTGACATGATTTCTGCTATCTCATCACACTGGGCCAATCTTGTTCTGCTTGTCTGTTTGGCAATGAGGAAATGAGGACCAGTATCCTCTCTATTCACTCCCGAGCAGAATGCTGATGTAATTTCAAAAGGATCAGTGTTTTACCTTAAAATCACATTGTTCTTTTTGCTATGCTGTTTTTAATGAGTTGCTGGTTCTCCACTGCAATCTCAAAAGGTATAAAAATTCCTTGTCTTCATCTCTGTAAGACACTAACACATGAAACACTTTTTGTGGTTTAAAAGCAAAGAAAAAATAAAGAAAAAATATCTTATTTTCCTCTGAATTCTGCTCCAGCTGTTCCACCAGGACTTCAAGGATATTACATCCCCCCCACATCCCTCTAGGAAAATCTAAGAGTCTTTTAAAAACAAAATAATATTCTAGAATCTGCAAAGAAAAAAACAAGAACACCATCTAACATTCCTCTTGATTCACAGTTTCATACCTGATTTATATTAGCTCTGCACCTGCACTGAAAGGATCTGGAATAATTCAAAGCATTTTGTGGAAGCCTGATAACTAAACCTTGACAAAAAAGCATCTTCAAGGTCCCTGCAAAAGCCAAGAAGGATTAATCAGACATCTTGAAATAAATAGGGATGCACGAGAAGTTAAAATCCACAGGAAATAAAGAATGTGCTTATTTTGGTATTGGATTTATATTTCAGTTATATTTAAGTTCATCAAAAGGACTGCCTGAAGACTTATTCTCTTGAGGAAAAGAGAAACATTTTGAGTTTGTTTCTGTCCTCAGTAAATAATCTTTTAAGTCTTCTCTGAATATTTTTCCTCTCCAGGAATTTCAAGAAATGACAAAACCTTTCCCAGCTGAAGGAAAGGTTCCTTTTCTGGAAGGATAAGGAGGAGGCAGAGGGTTCATGGTGCCCTTTCCCTGCTGTGGACACAAATCCCATCCCAGCTCTTCCCTGCCTCTTCTCCCCTCTCTCCAAGAGCTCTGTAAGCTCCTTATGGCCAAACTCATCACTTGACCAGAGGCAATGGAAGCTTTCATTTATTCAGAGAATGCCTGAAGGTTTAATTGGGATGCCAAACTGGTCCCTTCAAGTGTGACAATCGGGTTTGAGCACCCAGTAAATGGCCTGCTCCTTGTCCTAAACCAATACTGGTTCCCAACCAGTGTCATGCAGGTCCAATTTTCATTACAGTACATTTGCACCTAACAAATTCGTATGGATGTGCCTGTATTTTGACACAATCACGATATAAAGATATTTTTTAAATGATGGTGATGTCGTACAGATCATCACAGAAGGCAGGGATGCACAGGGATGCACAGACAGCCTTGGCTTCGGGGCTTTCTGACATCAAGAGCTCTGATCTTGCTGCATTTCCTTCAGAATTCCCACAGCCCTGTTTTTAACCACACTAAACAGTTGTGAAGCCTTTATGAACCATATGTTCAGGATGGCAAATGCTCCACTCTGACACAAGCCATCAATTCATTTGTGTTTTTCAAAACTCCACAATCAGCTCATCCTTCACTCTAAATTGTCAAATGTGAACATCTCTCTCCAAGAATACAAATGGAATTTGTGTTTTATTGAAGATTTCGTGCCTTGCATCACTTAAAGCTCTGGGGTTAGGAGAACCTCAAGGTTTGCTCTGGCTGGAATCATGAATGGTGGCTTAAGGCAACTCAAGATTAATAAATATAAAATTCTTTTTATTCCATTATTCCATCTCCTTCTGTCATACATGTGTGAATGTTTTCAGCACAAACCCAACACTGAATTTCTTCCTAAACAAAAATTTAGCCCAGTTCCACTGTTGTATTTAGACATAATGATAAGAAATGTTGTTTCAAGCTAAGAATTTGGAGTATTTGTCTTATCAGGGTATTTATAACCATGTCCATAGGCATGGTGAATATTCATCAGTAATTACACTATTTCAAAAGTAGCACATGCAGTTCAAGAGCCACTGCCACTGATGACCTCTTAAATTTCATTTATATTTTCTATTTATGTTGTATATTCCTTCTCTATTTACCTGTAAACTCCTCAAACTGGGTGTGGAATCTCTTAATCCATCTGTACAGTGCCCAGCACACTGCAATTAGTGCCTAAAGCAGCTGTAATGATAATTTCCAGTGGTTGCTGTCTGTCAAAAGCCATTTTAAGGCTTCCTGCAGAGGTCACAATTGCTCAGCACTTCCAGGGAAAGCTTTTCTGTACAGAAAACTAATTTCTGAAATCAGGGCTAGAAGATTTTACTGCATAGCTGAGGCTTTGCTGCAACCAGACGTGCATTAGATTATTTACTGGTAAGGGAAAAAAGATGTATCTAATTAATAATTGCCTCATATTTTGGGAAGCTAATGAAGTAGCTTTGGTCTCTTAGAAAAATAATTTGCCATAAAAGATGAAGTCTCTGAACTAAAGCAAACCATTTAATAGATTAACTGCATATCATAGTAATTTGCTTATGAAAAGGACACTTGTATTAGAGAGGATGGCTTTCATTTATAAAAAACTTAAGGGTTTCACTACTGACAATAAAAAACTACTTATAATTTAAACTCTGGATTTTTATATTTGCTACCAGCATTTTCTGGATTTCTCTGTTATATCATAGGTCTGCTTTGATTTATACAAAGTCAAATTATTCTCACTATTACTGGAACAAAGCTAATTATTTCTGGAGTGGAAAGAAACAAAAGCCCCCCAAAATGACAAAGTGAAATCATGAAGAAAATGGCACCAGGATTTTTTTAGAGTTAAAAACCAAAACCAAAACAGTACAGACAAGGGGATTCTGGCTGAGTCAGTGGAAGTGTTGGGGTAAAGCAAGATCAGAAATAAAAGCACCTGAGTAAAGAGCAACTGGGAGTAAAATGGGGAATTAAAATCAAGGACAGAGAGAAGTGACCTGAATTGAACCAAGGGTGCAGTAAAATCACAAAATATTTTCCTGCTAATTGACACCTGATTCTTAACCCTGGTCAAGGCTGCTGCTCACTGAAGATTTACCCATTCATGCAGCTGCTGTGTCAGGAGAGGCTCTGCTGTGATTTTTTTTTTCCATTATCTGACCATCATTTCTCCTTTCTGTCCTGCCTTTCTCCTCTGGATAACTTCCTCACCCAATTTGAGTTTCCACTCCAGTTTACTCAATGGCTTTGCAATTCCCATCTCACCCTCTCCTGTTTTTAACAGTCCGTTCAGTCCTTGAAATTTTTAAATTTTAAATTTTTAAATTTTAGTTATGCACAAGAAAACAGCAATGTGGATATTTCTGTGACTGTCCTCATTACAGAAGCAGAAGTAAGAAAAAAAGATTTGTATATAATTCTTGAGGGAAAGGTCACTAGAAAGTAATGAGAGCTATGGAAACTTCAAAAAAATTCTGCCCCCCTGCATTTGATTTTCAAACCAGTTAAAGAATTTGAGTGAATGAAATGTGTGGAATAGGCAATGGAATTCATATCCCCAAAGTTAATTCCTTTCTTCATGTCACCACCAAAAGTCAAGCTTCAATTTTCATCCTGGCCAGCAACAAAGTGGTTTTGTTTTTGGTTTTATTTTGTTCTTTTCCATTTGCAAGGATGAGGAATAATTATGTGCATACCTGCCACAGCAAAGGTAAAGTATCTGCCAAGCTCTTTTTGATATTACAATACATTGGGGGAAAAAGAAAGTCTAGCCACATTTTATTATGCATTTATTTATCAAGAATCTGTCATGCACACCCACCCTAGCAGATTGCAGACTTGAAAGGTAAGAACAAAGCCTGTTTGTTTGGGTAAAATAATCTGCAGAATGACTCCACTGCTGTACTTAGCAAATGAACTTGCATCCTCTGCAAGGGCAAGAAGGAAAAACAAACCATCAGCTCCCAGAGAATGAGATTTATTTCATCATTTTAAAGTTTCTTGAATGAAGTTTACAAAGTGATTCAGTCTACTATTATTTATTCAGTCCTCTCCCAAGGACTATCAGATATAATAAACTGCATGAAGCTGTTTGAATTTTCCTTCCATTTGCTTTATGGGTTGCTGTTTGAAGTGTGGATAGAAACCTCACTTTTTTTTAGGTATTAATTCAATGAAAACAGAGGTAATCTCAAATCAAACTAATTACTAACAGGTTCCTGAGTCTACAAAATAATATTAAAAAGTTTGAGAGAAAGTACTGAAAGCCACCCTGGGATAAACAGCTCATGGAGCAATTAGTGTCTAATTGCAATTTTCAGGACAGTTCTTATGGAACTGGACAATGAATGTAACAGAGCAGGTAAAATTCATCAAGTTCTGAACACCTCCGTTCATTTTTATTTATCAGAGAGCCTGATTTCCATCTTGGAAAACTTCTAATCTGTTAATCCCCCCTACACTGATGACCCTGATCTTTTCTTGAGAGCTGAACCTCAGCCAAAACTCATCTGGAGCTGATGAAAAATGTTCTGTACAGACCAGGAATGGCAGTGCTCACACCAGCCCTGAAAACAACACAGGACTTGGAAAAAAACATTTCTACCACCAAATCTCTTTGGCTGCTTCAAGAGCAACAGCAGATCCAACAAAATCCAAATTACTACTTGCTAGAGTTATTTTACATAATAATAGAAAAAAAATTCTTTTTCTTTGGAAACTAAGTGTTTTAAGTATTAAAGGAATTCATTACAATGACAAATAAATTATAATCTTGTGTTCACAGTGATCAGGAGTCTAAGGTCCAGTTTTTTGAGTATAATTCCTGGTAGAACAACATAACAAAAGGACATAAATTTAATTTTTAAATTTAATTTAAATTTTTAAATTGAATTTAATTTTTAAATTTAATTTCAGTATCCATGCCTACTGCTTGAAGTAAAAACTGTTTTAACTGATCCAGACATTGTCCTATTAGACATGAGCAACTTTGCTGATATCTTAAAGTTGTACAATCTCTACCAGAACACCCAAAGGCAAGGCATTCACTGCTTTAAAACTACTGCTGACACAAAATCCTGTTTCTGCTTAATGAAGAAAATAATATATGACTCATCCGGAATAATGGGAATATATTACAAATTCCAAAGCAAGGCTTAATGCATCTCTGATCTCCGGATAATTATTTTTAATTAAAGCAAGTAAAGTGAGAGCAAATAGAGCTATAAGGGATAATTATTGAGTGAGAAATATGCCAGTCAGATATTTCTGAGCACGATTATGTGGGGGTAAATTTGCCACGTTGTGTTGCCTTTTATAAAGTGTTAGAAAGAACATTACCAGCACCATACAGACTCTAAAAAGGCCTTGAGAACTTTAAGTCCTTCCCAAATTACATTAATAATAGGAGTTTCTCAAATATACTGAACAGCAAATAGGACTATTAATCTCAGGGGCTGACAGCAAATATTTCACCCAAGATTTAACAGTGAGAGAAAAAAATCCCACCTGGACTTGTTGTTCTGAGTGACCTTGCTGCTGCTCTGCATTGGCTGTGGGGAAAGGGATTTCCCCTGATTTTTTTTAGGAAAAAATGCCTCCAGTGGTTTTTTTTTGTTTGGTTTTTTTTTTTATTTTTTTTTTTTTTTTTTTTTTTTTTTTTGTTTTTTTTTTTTTTTTTTT
>VXBR01010171.1:104925-115229 GCA_013400215.1 Cisticola juncidis | reverse complement strand
ATTTATTGTTCCTATAATTATACTATTATTATAGTATAATTTTATATATGATAAAAATTTATTATATTATATTGTAAAAATTAAAAAAAATTGATTATACTATAATTTTTATTATGTTTTGCTATCTGTTCTGTGCTCCTGGGATGGAGTCAGAGGTGAGGAGCCTGAACAATCAGTGAATTTACTCACTGAAGGATTTCCCTAGAAAAAGAACCTGTGTGCTCAGGGACCCCTCTAGATTTGTAAATGCATCACACACAGCAGTTCCCCTGCTTGTCATAATTTTTTTAAAAATTTGATTAAAATCTCCACATGTTGGTATTTCACTGGAAAGTTAAAAGTTGGATACAATGATTAAAAAAAAACCCCAAACCACAGAACTCTTTCATGAGCTGTGAGAATACAGAAAAAATTAAAAGGCAGCAGGGCCAGTTTGTATTCTGAGCCATGAGTGCTCAGCTTATTTTAGTGTTTTGGGGATTTTTTTGGATAATACCTTGTCTCTTATTTCAAGTAACCTTCTTGCACTGCTAAAGGAAATAGACTTGAGTGATACCTGACTTCAGCATCACCTTTTGAATCCCATAATCTTCTTCAATTACTCCTGCTGTGTCAGGTTAGGAGTGGAGCTTGTCTGGAATTGGTATTGTGAGAAAACCAAAACAACAACAAATCCCCTCTCTGGGTTTTTATTTTATTATTATTTTTCAGCAGCATTATTGCTTTTTGTTTTTCTCCTCCAGAATGTGCAGTGTGAGGTGCTGGCAGTCCTTGTGAGAACTCCAGGATGGGGATTCTGCATTTTATGGGTGGATTTTATGTGTTTTGGTTGAATTTGCTAATATATAGACAAATATTTCAGTGAGTGTTTCTGTCTCGATTGCAAGGCTGGGGTTTCATATCTGGAAAAGTTTTGTTCCCTGAAGCCTCCCTGTCCCCTCCTTGTTGTTCTACAGGCATTTATGAGATGCTAAACCAGATTTTGGGGATCTCAGTTGTGCTGTCTCGTGATTTCTGTTTTTGTCAGGACTATTAAATGGAGTTTTTTACTCACCTGATGCCTACAAGGGGAAACCTCCTCTTTCTGTCAGACCCTGCCTCTTTCCCAGGCTCAGTCATATTTCAAGGGAGCCCTGAAATTTGCTGTTAGTGCTGTTAACAAAATTAATATTTCATACCGAGGTGAACACAGGTTCTTAGTCTAAAAGATTATGTGCTACCAAACTTTAAATTAGGAAATTAAAATATATTTAAATTATGTTGAAGGAGGCTCTGATTAACAGCCATTAGCATTAAACTGGCATTTTATTAAAAAACACATGACATGCTCAGGGAGAAGTCTGGATCTTCCTGGAAGTATTTTCTGAGTACATTTGTCATCTCCTTTATGCAGTGACACTCTGAGCACCTTAAAGAGAATTTTATAAGAACCTGCACAGACTTCCCAGTGCCAGGAGGACAAAGCTGCCACCCCCAGCAGCTGTTTTAGCTGATGCNCTGTAACTCACCTGCTGCTTAAACAGTAGCAAAAAATTGATACAGGATATTTCACAGAGTTCATTTCATCTACAGGCTGGGGAGGAATAAATCAAGACTCACAACTCACATCCTATATTTAACTTTTTAATGTTAATTACTAATATAATAGCAGAACACTACACTGTTTCTATTTGATATAAAGAAGAGAATTTCAGAATTATTCCTGTGCATCAATGATGCTGTTGGGAGATTTCCCATAGATGGGGACAGTTTTTTACTGATTTTGCTCTCTGTAAAAAACTGTGGGAATTATTGAAGAACACAAGCACAGGATCTGTCCAGATAAACCTGCACAGTGCTGAAAAATTCTTTACTAAACAAATTTAAAGCAATCCATTAAATTAGTTGCCCAATGAAACAAACCAATTATTTCATAAACACTTAGGGCTAGAACTGATTGGGACACATGAAGAAAAAAGGAAAAGCTGTTGGAATATCTGGTTCAGCTGAAGCCAAAATATTTCAGAGGTGGTATCTGTCACTGGAAATGTTTTTTGGCCAAAATAAAATTTGCAGTGAATGTGCCAGCAGCCTGCCAAACTCAATTTTTCACTGGTTCATGGAGTGACTGCAGTGGGACCCAACAAGGGGATCTAATCCACACCACAAAATGCTGCCCCTTAGCTAAAGTTGGTATTAACTGAGTAGGAATTAAAGAGCAAAATAACATTTTCCTGCATATTTGCCCTGGTTTGTGGAGTAAAAGCAGCAGCTGCATGAAGCTGTTTAAGATGGAAAACCTCCTGCCTATGTGATGTATTATGCAATTCATCCAGGGCTTGTCTTAGAATTAAAATGTGGGTGGAGGGTCAAAGTGAATAGAACATAAAATAGAGATACTTTAATGAATCAGTGTGAAAATGCAGTTTAACTTCATTCAAGGCACAGTGCATGAGGCTGCTTTCTAAATTTCAATTTTTACTGGCTTCAAAAAGAGAAAATCACAGCAAGTCCAAAGGCTGTGGTTCTCATACTGATGTGGAAAATGTGCTATTTTGGCTTTATGTGAAATAAGTGTAAATGTGCTGCTGAATATCTGTACAGATTCTCTTTAAATGGAAATGTCAGTGTGGAGTTCAGAGAGGGAACAGGAGCAGAACCTTTCCAAGCCCTGATGTGTTTGTACAGAGCACAGGAATAATTTCTCCAGAACACAATAAAAGCCCCTCAAGGTTAAGCTAACAGATGAATATGAGTGAATCACACACCAGGAATAATTTAAAATGTGGTTTAATTGTCACAAATGCAGGAGTAGGTTTATTTCTGTCTGTAATAGTTGCACTTTTCTGTACAAACATCAGTTTGGAGCTCCATCTGTTGCCAAGGACCTTTTGAAAATGTGGTTTTCTTGCCTGGTTTTTATGAGTCAGACAATGTACATTGTTGGTTTAAGCCAATTATACACAGAAATGCTTCCCGGAGAAATGTTTACATTTGTAAATTTAGGTTTTGATTTCTCAAATGGTTCCTTTTATAAGCTGAAAATTCACTTTCCAAAGTGAATAAAGCTCAATACTTCAAGCAGTCACCAAATGCAAACAAATAGAAATTGAGCACGACCAGTGTGTGTCTGTACATTTTACAGACACAATTATTTTGTACAAGATTTTCTAAGGTCTAAATAGGAATGACAAAAGAAATAGCCCAAGGTAGATTATTTATTGGAATATTAAACTTGGCTGTTTCAGGAGTGTACACTGATTACAGAAAATGCAGAGGCACACATAGTCCAAAATACAAAAATGTGATATTTAAAAGCCTTCAGAAGATTAGTTGGTGATCTGATTTTGGCTTCACTTGAAGATTTCACATTAGGTTAAAAATGAGTGAAAACAACAGGTTATCCAGGGGTAATGGCATTTCAGAAAATCCCCTGAGTAAAACACAATTAAACCTCAGAATTCTCCTGTTCCTCACTCCCCAACCAAGCCACATCCCCCATAACAACACCACTTTACTATTTATTGTTCCTATAANTTGTATTCTGAGCCATGAGTGCTCAGCTTATTTTAGTGTTTTGGGGATTTTTTTGGATAATACCTTGTCTCTTATTTCAAGTAACCTTCTTGCACTGCTAAAGGAAATAGACTTGAGTGATACCTGACTTCAGCATCACCTTTTGAATCCCATAATCTTCTTCAATTACTCCTGCTGTGTCAGGTTAGGAGTGGAGCTTGTCTGGAATTGGTATTGTGAGAAAACCAAAACAACAACAAATCCCCTCTCTGGGTTTTTATTTTATTATTATTTTTCAGCAGCATTATTGCTTTTTGTTTTTCTCCTCCAGAATGTGCAGTGTGAGGTGCTGGCAGTCCTTGTGAGAACTCCAGGATGGGGATTCTGCATTTTATGGGTGGATTTTATGTGTTTTGGTTGAATTTGCTAATATATAGACAAATATTTCAGTGAGTGTTTCTGTCTCGATTGCAAGGCTGGGGTTTCATATCTGGAAAAGTTTTGTTCCCTGAAGCCTCCCTGTCCCCTCCTTGTTGTTCTACAGGCATTTATGAGATGCTAAACCAGATTTTGGGGATCTCAGTTGTGCTGTCTCGTGATTTCTGTTTTTGTCAGGACTATTAAATGGAGTTTTTTACTCACCTGATGCCTACAAGGGGAAACCTCCTCTTTCTGTCAGACCCTGCCTCTTTCCCAGGCTCAGTCATATTTCAAGGGAGCCCTGAAATTTGCTGTTAGTGCTGTTAACAAAATTAATATTTCATACCGAGGTGAACACAGGTTCTTAGTCTAAAAGATTATGTGCTACCAAACTTTAAATTAGGAAATTAAAATATATTTAAATTATGTTGAAGGAGGCTCTGATTAACAGCCATTAGCATTAAACTGGCATTTTATTAAAAAACACATGACATGCTCAGGGAGAAGTCTGGATCTTCCTGGAAGTATTTTCTGAGTACATTTGTCATCTCCTTTATGCAGTGACACTCTGAGCACCTTAAAGAGAATTTTATAAGAACCTGCACAGACTTCCCAGTGCCAGGAGGACAAAGCTGCCACCCCCAGCAGCTGTTTTAGCTGATGCAGAACTGTTTTAAAAAAAAAAAAAAATTAAAAATTAAAATTCACATGGATTTTGTGATTCTGTGGCGAGCTATGCCAAGGTAGCAGCTAATTTATGATGCATTCTCTGAATCTTATCTTGCTTGTGGAACTCATTTTGTACTTTTCTGGCTTTAAGGAAATATAATTAAGTTTGGAGTAACCCATTCCCTTGGGAAGCTCCTTTTTAGTAACTCTGGCCATGGAAATAGGGTGCAGCATCTCCTAAACCTTTTTGTCCTGTACCTGGACCCCAGTGAGGAAATGTGGACTTGGATCTGCCCTTTAACTGTGGATTGGCACACATTTTGTTCAGTTAAGATTGATATTTTATATTTACAAATATGACTTTTAAGGTAATGACCTTTAAAAGTATAGGTGCCTTTGTGAAGGTACAGGCAGGAAAATGAACATTCAAGAAAGAGAAAAATAATATCCAATCTTTTGTTACCCATACAGTGATTGTAAAATTTTATTTATGTGTTTTTAAGAAGTTGACAAATGCACTCCTTGGGTGAACAAAAAGTAATGAAACCTATTCCAGAGATAGAAGCTGAAATGTTGCCTGGTTTTGCTGGTGGTGAGATAACTAAGCATTGAAACGAGAGGCAGTAAAGTAAATATTTCATATTCTAAGGCATTGGGTGTCAAGGAGATAAATGGAAATTCAAATGAAACCTGTTAGCAGTGTGTCAACTCCAGAAAGGCCACAAACAATGGTAAGGTGATGTTATTACTTTGGTTTTCTGCATGTAAAATAACATTCTTTGGAGAGAAACTTCTACTCACATGTCTGGGACTCTTAAATGGGAATTTTAAGTGTTGGTGGGGTATGGCTGGTGCAAATTCTTCTCTAAATACATTTTATTGTGCAATAAAATAAACAGAGCTCTGCCTATGAACTGATCAGATTTGTTGGATATTCTTTAAAAGCAAAGCATTTTTAGGAACCACGTCCCCAAACCAAAGCACTTCCTTTTAGGATATAATGTAGGTCTGAAAGCTGGGTTGGGTCTTTAAGTTGGAAACTTTATATTCTCATAAAGACCTTTGTGTGGTGTACAAATAAAGAATACAGTATTTGACTGAACCATAATAATCATAATAGCAAACCAGATTAAGCAGAAAATCCCTCAAAATGAAAGAGCCAACAGAAATGTTATTGCACACGTACTTTATTTAAAGATTACTATCATTATTTGGCTGTTATAAGTTTTGCAGACAGAGCTTATTACAGCACCATCTCCTGCCCTGCCAAACAAAGAGATGTGAGTTTAATGCATTTTTTAGGAACAGCAGCTTCGTGCATCTTGATTTAGGAGGAGAAACTCATCTCTTTCCATGAATTATGGGGCTTTGAGGTTTTTTCTTTAAAAAGCTGGCTGCAAGTGGCAGTTTATTGAGGCCAGAGTGGAGCTCCTGCTGGCTGCTGATAAGAGGAGCTGGAGCACAAAGATCTGATAGGGGAGGATGGGCTGGGTGTCAGCCCCAGGCTGGGAGCAGGGGCAGCAGGGCACTGAAAGTCAGGGCTTGCAAAAATCTCACTTGGTTGCCTCCAGTCTGCTCTGTTTTCTCTCAGAGTTACAGTTTGAGATTCTCCTCGGGGTTGCTGTTCCCCAAGGCAATCAGGTTTTTCATCTTCTCTTTGCCCTGAGTGTTTCACCCCAGAGCCAGAGCAGACAGGCTGAGTCCCCAGTCCGTGTTTCCAAGGTTGTTTATTCTTCATTATCTCAGTTCTGTCCCAGCTCTGCAGGGCATCCCCAGCAGAGCAGGACTGGGCGGGTCAGAGATCCCCACACCTCATGTACAGCACCCCTGACCCAACCACCGTCCAAAATGCACTTTTTATTGACAGAATTTTACCAATGCCCACTGCCTATGCTAACATGGCATTTCTACTCTAAACCAATCTCTAAAATCCAACTCAGCAAAAGATGGGGGACGAGAGCAAGAACAAGGAGCACAGGGGCCACTCCCCAATTCCTCCAGCTTGTCTCTTCAGCCCCAGATACTGAAAATCCCAGATTCTACATTTACATTCTATGATAAACTAAATACTGCTTATTTTGAATTCTCTCAGCTTGTGATTCTTCACACACTGTGGGCATTCACTGCCATGGCAGGGATCAGAGGCAGTGTCCTCCTGGGCTCTGTGTGAGGCTCTGACCCCCCTGTACAGACCCCAGACCCCCTGTCCGGTCTGCAAACCCTCCAGGGTGGCCACAGGGATGTCCTGGACTCCAGCAGTTTTCTGCCATCTGCTCCAAGACATCCAAACAATGAGATGAAACGAGCAATTATCTGCCCACATCATTTGCATAACGAGGATACAGATGTGAGTTGTGCTAATTGTTCAGCCTGGGCCAAACCAGGCTGTTTCAGTTCTCAGTGACCTGTCCACACAATGATAGCACAAGGCTGAAATGGAAATCAAACCCAGATACTCAGAGCTGAGGGTAAAGAGGGTAAAGAGGGACAATTTCAAACGTGCCATATTTAGTTTTGGGTTGTTTGAATCACCCACTGTGTAGCAGCTTAATTTCCTGTTGTAATAAATTAGCTGAGTCTCCATTTTTTATGTGGGAAAAGCCAACTCTTTATCATCACAACTCATTTTATACAGATCTCATGTGTAACTTTAATTGGTTAATAGCTTTCTTGTCAATTATTCTACTGGTTTGTAAAGGGTATTCTACTTGTCTATCAAATCTCTCTGTTCTTGGGTTTTTTAAATATTTACTGATTCTCATGGGACAAAACCCTGGTTATTGCAGGTGCATTTGTTTTTCAACTCAGGAGCAGGTTATTATGCTAATGAGTTTTCATACTAAGATTGTTTTTGCATGGGAACTTGCAAATTGCTTAAAGAAGCAACAGGCTAACTTTGGCAATTTAACAGAGCAGCCCTGGTTTTATGAGACCTTTCTTTTATAATTCCTTTACTTGTCATGACAATTTCCCATGCTTTGGAAAAGTTGAGAACATCTAAAACCTGAGCCTGTGAGTTAAAATCATTTACAGGAGTTCCCACAGAGGCAGAGAATTTGCCAGAAATTCCATGCAGCATCACCAGGATGCAAAGATTTGGGGGAAGCCCAAATTTGTTCATCAGGGTACCTGGGGCTGCCAGAGGTGGGGCAGCTGAGATCAGCCAGGAAAACCTTTCCTTGTGCCCCGGGTAGGCTGCACTCACGGTCACAAGGTATTTTTGTTTTGCTTGCTTAAAGAGGAAAAACTCTAAGAGAACTTTTTCCTTTTTATCCTAAAGAAAAATCACTGAAAGCCCCTCGGGTGTGGATGCAGGGAGTCAGAGAAGTGATGCTTTAACCCTGACCTTGCACTGCCACTTCCACTGGCAGTTCGGTCCCCCCAGAGCGATGCTGAGTTGGAATTTTCGTCTCCAGCGGTGCAGGCAGTCGGTTTGAAAAGAAAACACGTGGTTTGAACATGTTTTTGCTCGTTGTCGATCTGTCCTGCAGCCGGGTGTTGGCAGGGCAGGGTGAGCCGGGGAGCTGCACCACACGGTGGCACTGAGAGCCTGCTGAGCATCAGCGCCGAGCTGGGCTGGGACTGAGAGCATCTCCTGAAAACAGAGCTGAGTTAGAACCCTGAGAGCATCTCCTGAAAACAGAGCTGAGCTGGAACTGTGAGCATCTCCTAAAACAGAGCTGAGTTGGAACACTGAGAGCATCTCCTGAAAACAGAGCTGAGTTAGAACCCTGAGAGCATCTCCTAAAAACAGAATTCATCTGGAACTCTGAAAGCATCTCCTGAAAACAGTGCTGAGCTGGAACACTGAGAGCATCTCCTGAAAGCAGAGCTGAGTTAGAACCCTGAGAGCATCTCCTGAAAACAGAGCTGAGCTGGAACTGTGAGCATCTCCTAAAACAGAGCTGAGTTGGAACACTGAGAGCATCTCCTGAAAACAGAGCTGAGTTAGAACCCTGAGAGCATCTCCTAAAAACAGAATTCATCTGGAACTCTGAAAGCATCTCCTGAAAACAGTGCTGAGCTGGAACACTGAGAGCATCTCCTGAAAGCAGAGCTGAGTTAGAACCCTGAGAGCATCTCCTGAAAACAGAGCTGAGCTGGAACTGTGAGCATCTCCTAAAACAGAGCTGAGTTGGAACACTGAGAGCATCTCCTGAAAACAGAGCTGAGTTAGAACCCTGAGAGCATCTCCTAAAAACAGAATTCATCTGGAACTCTGAAAGCATCTCCTGAAAACAGAGCTGAGCTGGAACTGTGAGCATCTCCTAAAACAGAGCTGAGTTGGAACACTGAGAGCATCTCCTGAAAACAGAGCTGAGTTAGAACCCTGAGAGCATCTCCTAAAAACAGAATTCATCTGGAACTCTGAAAGCATCTCCTGAAAGCAGAGCTGAGCTGGAACTGTGAGCATCTCATAAAAACAGAGCTGAGCTGGAACTCTGACATCTCCCAAAAACAGAGCTGGGTTGGAACTGTGAGCATCTCCTGAGTGCAGAACTGAGCTGCAACACTGAGAGCATCTCCTAACAACAGATCTGGGCTGAAACACTGAGAGCATCCCAAAAAACAGAACTGAGCTGGATCACTCATATACATCTGCCTGGGACAAATGGGGAAAAATTCTTCCAAGTGATCCTCTGGCTTGGCTGCAGAGAGGAAAGAACACAATACTGCTGTTATTCTGAGCTGGATAAGATGCTACAAGGCTCTTTTGGTCCTGTATGAGAATGGCCCAGTCCTTCCTGAATGTGGCAGCCTCAAGGGGTCTTGCTGGATTTTCCCTCTGTGTTTTATTTTCTGAGGCATTCATTGTAGGTCTGTGCAGCTCTTGGATTGGGATTATGTTTGCTGAGAGCTTGCAAATATTTAGAAAATACTTTTACATAAAACACAGAGGATGTTTCTAAACTGAACTGACGCATTCCAAGTTCTTACAGCTTTTACCACACTTATTTTGTTTTCACATGTCAGGGGAGGGAAATGTTGCTTCAGAAAAACATTAATGTTCTGACAAGGTTTTTAAACCTCATAATTAAAGAGGAAATTACTAGATATTCACATCCTTGGTACATTGTACCTGGGCTTCTTACAACAACAACATCCCAAGGCTGGTTAACCATTATATGCTGTTTTTTGAGTGACAAGCATATTTTAAAACTTACACAGGAAAATGTAGAAGACCTGTGTGACAAGAATTAATCAGAAAGCTGAAGATTTAAGGCCTAATTATGATTCTGTTGCAAAGCAGGGGCTGTGTGAAGTGCTGGTCCCACACTGCACTGTGCAAACACTGCATACTGATGGGATTTGCCTGTCAACCCCAGTGGCTTTTCCTTGCACTGAGCTTGTTGTTCTGTCACTCAAGAGCACCACGGGAAGAGATGAGAATCTCAGGGGAATGTGATCTGCATTTTTAACAGGAGAGTCAACCTCAGAGGTGCCACAGAAGGACTAACACGGATTACTTTGCTCAGGAGAGAGCTGGTTTATTGACTGTGAGTTCTGCAGGATTCCTGGGTGATGAACACGTTCAGCTGCTAAAACTCCAGCTGAATGCATCAGGTTTTGTGTTTCCTTGCTGATGAAATGATTGGTTAAAGAGTGCAGTGTTAGAGCATAAGAAACAGTCACTATATCCCCAAACTTGCAGATATTCCAATATTTCTTTTTCTCTCTTCTCTTCTCTTCTCTTCTCTTCTCTTCTCTTCTCTTCTCTT
>VXBR01010171.1:75618-98682 GCA_013400215.1 Cisticola juncidis | reverse complement strand
TTCTTATCTGCAAACCTTTAATGTGCTGGCTTTAAGGTAAGACACTGTGCTCTGTTATTCTGTGTGTAGAAATGTTGCAACAACTAGAATTTATTTCAGTAAAACAGGTCTGAAATCAGGGTTTCATCCAGGTTCATGAAGTTTTATACATTTAGTTTTATACATTTATGCATTCTGTACCACCATACCCAACTGGCCAGAATTTACCACTTTATCTGAGATTTTATCTGACTTTGTGGAGTTTTTTTAAGCTGTGTAACTCCCCTGTGGTAAAGCTGGCAGGAGAGAACACCAGGATTTAGCAGAGCTTTTTGATGTTGACAGACATATCATCAATTTGGGGATTTCTGTGCTGTGTTCCTGCTCAGATTCATCCCTAAAATAGCCCTGGGATGTTTGCCAGGCCCAGGCAGGGATGTCCAGTTCCACACAGAGCTGCTGGCCCAGGTCCTGGCAGCTTTGTAGAGCATCCAGCACACCCAACGTGCTGCCCCAGGGTAGTTCTGCCTCCAGTTCAGGAATGAGGCTTTGGCAGAGTTAGCTGAGCTCTCCCAGCATGGGGCAGCCTCATGAAATATCCATGACATGGTCTGTGCAGAGAGATTCCTGCATCCTGAACATCCTGGTCAGGCAAAGGAACAAATCTGAGTTGTGTGGAACACAGAGATGGCATCAAAATGATTAAAAAAACCCCCAAAAAACCCCAAAAAAACCCAAAAAAACCAAGTGGCCAAAGCACAAGAGTTTATATGGAAATGTGGGCATGAAAATTCTTTTATGGCAGCCATTTCACTGCTGAATTCACCCCCCAACCCTGTTTTTGTAGAGCTCACAAAGGGGCATAAATGAACACTACCAGCTGTCTGCATGGAGCCCATTTCTGGTATTTGCTGTGTAACAGTGTCTCTCCCACAAAGCTCTCAATTTTTCTGTGCTCTGGGCAGAGCTCAGTGTTCCTGCCAGCCCAGCAGAATCTCTGCTCCTGCCCTGCCAGCAGGGCCTGGCAGCAAACCCAGCGTGCCTGGCACGGGGAGATCAGGGCAGATTTTGTCCCTGTGGGGAGCAGATTTCCCTGCTCTGAACACACCCGGGCTGTGTCCCCCATCCTGGGATCTGCATTCTTTGGGCAGATGTGATTTCAGAGTTTTTACAACCTGGAGCATCTCTTGGGCAGTTTATTCCCATGTGCAGGGCTCCCAGGGCTGCTGGGGTGAAGAGAGTTGAGATTTTTGTCCTTCTGGCTCATCCCATCATCTCTGTGAGCTTGTGTATTCCCTGCTCCTATCAATGATTCAATTTATCTGTTTTATCTCTATGTTCTGCCCTCTCTCTGGTGGGAAAAGAGCAGATATTTATGTTTTTTTATCTCCAAGGACCCCTTAGGTGATGCTGCATTTCAGCATTGAATATTAAAGTTGCAGAGCTGGTTGGTGTAGCAAAACAATAAAGTGTTCCTAATTCTGCCTCACATGAGGAATCAGACAACCAAACAGTTTAAAATAAATCTTCAGCTAACTCTAGACATATGTAAAGTTGCTCAATATTATTAGTTTTGCTCTTCCACAGTCCAGTCATTTTCTTCAGTCTCCTCTGGGATTTCTGCCTGCAATTTCTCTCTAAACTCAGCATTAGGTATTCTGTTTCAATGTAGATCTGAAAATTGTTCATTTCTTTATTCCAGCCCATGTTTCAGACACTGAAAGCAGCTCTTGGACACTGCTCCATTTGGAAGATTTTAAGGATTTTATAAGTGAACCCTCTTGCCATGCTAGGATTGGACAAAATATGACAGGGAATAAAACCACTTGTTATTCACGAGAGAAACATATTTCCAATTAAATACATGCATGTAGTGAATAATTGTATATTTAAGTATTCATTTTCTGTTGATTTCCACCCCCAAAACAGACATGCTCTTGCAATCCTGGAGCTGTAAACTGTAATATTTAGCAGTATGTGGGAAATAATACTCATATTTTTGTTTGAATTCTGTTCAAGATTTCACCTGGGCTGTGTGCTGGTGCATTAACATCCTAACAGGGATGAATGCACACATCAAGTACATAAAAGAAATGACAGGTAGATACAGAGAAAATACATTTTGAATTTTCTGAATGGTTCACATTTTCTGAAAGTGTTAATGAACCCCCACAGACCTCCCTGAGAAAAAGGCAGAACTTCAGAATTACACAGAATTCACAGCCAGAATTCTGTGTAAGGAGAAGATTCTGAAACTGAGCCAGGTTAGGGAAATTACTTGAAGTGAGATTCTGTTCTTTAGGCCTGAGGGGTATTTAATCCCATGGGGATTTAATTTATATGGATGCATATGAAGAAAGAAAAGATAATTTTAGATAAAGAATGTGCATATGTTGTGTTCTCCATGACTTTGGCTAAATTCAGTCACCCTTCAAGAAGGGTAAATCTAATTAAAGCATGTTTGTTTCCTTATACTTTCACTTGTTTGCTTATGTTTTAAAGTCAGTACAATGTAAAGTGATCCTGCTTGTATGTAAAATACTTGTATTTTCTGTCTCTTCATGTATTTTTAAGTGCAATTCTTATTTTCTCTGTTAGGTTTTGATCCTTATCTTTATTTCTATGCTATTTTTTCCTATTTGCATGTTTTCCAATGATAGTTTGCATTTGGAATTGTTTGTATTTTCAAGAGCAACTGCAATGCAGTCTGTTTAAATGCACTGCAAAGCAAGTTCGGCTTGATTGCAAAGAAAACAGCCCAATTGTCAGATATTCCACTTTTTTAATTGCAGTACTGGCACTGCTCTGGTGAAGGGTAACTCTGAGGTGCTCTGATGGGTAAAGTGGCATCAGAAATGCAGTGAGTTTTCCTCAGCTGGAGATAAATCACACCACGAGAAGTTTCTGGGCACCAGAAGAGAGCATTTCCTCCTAAATTTTGTTACTTATGCTACTGATAATAGGAACATTAGGCTTGGTCTGATATGTGCTCACCAAACATTATTGAAAATAACACAGAAGATTGCTGAAATGGAAAGTTTTTCTTTGTTTGCCTTGATTGCTTTTTATTTTGCTTTATCTTTCACTTTTCCATGTGCATTGACTTTTTACTTTCCCTTTTTTTTCCCCCAATTATGTAAAATGTTCCTTTAGGCCTTTCAGTGGCAGTTCTGCAAGGGGATAAAAAAATTAAAATCTCTGTAACAATTAAATTATTTGTCCAAACAAAAGGCCAGTGAGTTACATTCTTTGGTGCTGAAGCATTTTTTAAAATGTTTTCATAAAAAGACCTCGCTTAGCTAATGAAATTTAAAATGAAGATGGTAAGTATTTAAATAACCTGATCTTTAACTTCCCTACTCCACATAAATCTTATACCCACTTCACTGGAATTCCAGTCTCATTAAAAGATGAATTTATAATGAAGCTGAAGAAAACCTCTGATGTTTGCATGCCATGTTTGTAAAGCCATCAGGAATTTCAGATTTATCCCAGTGGTTCTTGCAGCTCACACTGCTACATGCACAAACCACAGCTCCAGCTATTAGAGCTATTCTTAGACTAAAATATATTTGTGTTTCCCCTAATTCCATCTGTATCTTGCTAAAGGAAGAAAAAGTTGTGGCATTTTTGTTTTTATTCAGTCCCAGCCACCCACCCTGTGTGATCTTCTTTAGTCCTCCCTTGCCACAGAAAGGCTGTGGAAAGATTTTTTCTCCAGATCTTTAGATATTTTCTTTCTTACAGAAGAATTTATAAGGGATGCACTGCAGAAAAACCTCTGGACTCATGAATCTGTTCATGGATGCAAACTGATGATCCTGATTGTTGAGATATTCAGAACATTATTACACAAAATCAGCTTCATCTGTTATTCAGGTGCTGATGAGACCCAAATTCCTCCCCTGTATTTTGGTGGGCTGGGTGAAGGGTTGGTTATGGAGCCTGAGAGGCAGCAAAAAATGTGGGGCTCTCATAGTGCCTGGACAGGAACACAAAAATGATTTTCTGGCTAAGGAGAATCAATGGCATTGTCTGGAGCCCCACACTGAATGCCAGCAGCTCTTCCAGAGCACACAAACTGTGCAGTTTTCATTAATAATGCAGGGGATTAAACATTTTGCTATTGATTACACAGCACCAGATCTTAAGGCCTTTATTTTATTACTTCAACAAGTTCCTAGTTTAAATTTGTCTTTAAAAATACTGATTTTCAATTGTATGCACAGCTGGTCTGTGTCTGCTCCTTTAGTGTGCTCTGTCTCTCCTTCCACTTGTTCTTCACTCTACCCCTTATTTATCCCACCTCAAATTAACTCCCAAACTCCTGAGGGGTGGCAGTGACACAGAACTTGTATTTGGATTTTTCAGCACCATTCAGTCAGTGCAGAATCTGAAAGGGCTGCGTGTGCCCTGTGTGAAATGAGGAGGGAGAAATGACCAGGAAATATTTGATTTAAATAGGTAAGAATGACCTGAGAGTGAATCCACAGAAATGTTACCCCCTGATGTGACTGAAGATGAAAACTGTGCAAGTTTTCCTGTTCAGCAAAGCAACAGGGCAATGGAGATGTGAGCTGATGTAATTCGCTGCCTGGAAGGAAAATTTTGAAGCACCAATTAAAGCTCCCTATTTTCAAATCTTTTCAATAGCTTTATTTTTAATATAAATGTGAATGCACTAAGAACCAAAAAATGCTTATCTTGACATTGCAGCTTTTATCTTGTAGAAGAGTTACAATTTAAAAGTGCCTGATAACATCAGCTCTGCCAGCTGAGGGGGTGAAGGGTCTGGGATGGAGAGGGAATTGTGACTTCAGGTTGCAGCAACACTGGAATAAAAGCAAATAATTCTCCCAGTATCTGCTCTGCTGCTGTGGTTGCTTTTTGGAGGTGTTGACTATCACAGCCAAACTCTTACTCCAGTTTTTTTGGGAAGAGATGTTGCCTGGGAGTGATGGGTGTTACCCTGGTTTTGAAGACTTTTTTAAGCCTTCTGTAAGGTTCTTCATATTGGAGTCAGAAATGTTACCTTATCACACTTTCTACTGTAAACACTGCCATGTTTTGTTAACTCTTTTATTGTTAAATAAATAATAAATAATTGTTAAATAAATTAATCATAGCTCTAGGTGGGAGGAGAAAGGTGATTGACAGTTGGCTTGACCAATGTGGGTTGAGAGGTGGAATTCCATCCTCCAATCCACAGGCCAGATAAGGAATCTATAAAACTGAGTTTTGTAAATAAACTCGCCTTTTTTTCTTCCTGCTTCGCTCACCAGCGTGTCCTGGTGTGGTTCTTTCCGTGTCCATGGTGATAGATGGGTGTTTTTCAAAAATGGCATAATTCAATTTTTTACCATGTTTGTGCTATTCTTGCTGGTGAGGAACTTTATCCCAGCCAGTAATCTCGAATGTTTGGCATTCTGCTGCTCCACAAAGTCTGGCAGGGATTCAGAGGTCTTGCAGTGCAACTGGGAAAATTGGAAGTGTTCAAGGACTGAGAGAAGAGCAAGGATAAGTGAGCTTAGCTTGAAAACGCAGAGGAAATGCACAGGAAAAAACAATGGTGCCATTTGGGGGCTGTGCCATGTGAGTATAACTGTGCTGAGTTGCATTCCAGAATAAATAAATACAGAATAAATAACCCACATCTGCTCCGTGATGTTTGTGGTTCAGTGTGGCCACAGCTGCATGTAGATGTTTAGAATTCTGATATTATTTTTAACTGACTGGAGCAATCTTTAAATTGGGTAAGTACATGAGCAGATTGAATGTACCAGTCTTGTTTTACAAGGAAAACCATTCTTCAGCTTAAAATTTTAGGGATAGGATTATTTTACTGAATTATTATTATACTTTAAAAAACATGATATCCTTTTGCTATCAAGTTTATATTAAAACATGATTTGTATTTTCCTTCTGGAAATTTAGTGTAACTAGACAACACTATAATAGTTGGTTTGCATTCACACTTTTCTTATTTTTATTTTTTTAGTGAAAAAATCCTACCTAATCCAGACTACTCTCATTATAATCCAAGTAGATTTTTCATTTTTTGCAGAGCATCATGTAAGGCCAATGAAATAATGAAAGGAACACCCTGTCTGGCTGTTAAGGTCATGACTTTATGCAGTGCTTTCTTTGAAAAATCAGAATTTATGCAGTATTTTAAGGAGCTTCCTGAGTGATATGGTTTGCAATTTAGATTAGTTTACCCCTGAATTTTCTTCTAAAGTTATATAATGTCTTCAATTACAAGAAGCTAATAAGTAACTAATCCATTTTGCACACATAAAACCTCTAGGTGAAATGCAATAATTTGTAGAGTACTTGTAAGAAACCCTGTATCACACTAATGAAATAATTAAATGAAAATATCTCCTTTATATATTTCATCAGTGATTTTGTAGTGTACTTTTCACTGCTCACAGTTACTAATGGGAGAGGGGATTCCATTTTGCCCCTTTTTATGGGCGGATTTTTTGTTTTAGATTCTTCAAGCGTGCTTTTCTTAGCTTTTAATTAACAAAATATTTGAGAACTCCAGGTGAATCAGGGATGAGGTGAATACCTGATGAGTGAGAAAGTACAAAGTGTTTCTCATGGAAATCAGGAGCAGCTCAGGCTGCCAACTGTCCTGTATGAAAAGAGAATGCAGATATTCCCATTTTTGATCCCTGTCCCCACTGCTGCAGCTCTGGTGTGCATAACAGGGAGGTTATTTTCTATATCTAATTCTTTTAACCCCTGTCCTTCCTGGGCACTCTAAATAATTTATTTCCAGAGTTTAAATCTGTAAAAACCTTCTGTGATGCTTTCCAGGTCTGTGATCCCCTTCTCACTGTTTTGCTCAGCCCTGTGGTGTGAGCCCCTATCAGTGGCTCAGGTAATGGAAGGGCAATCCCCTCCCATCCCTCAGGGAATCCACTCTCATCCCTTCTCTTTTTTCCTGCTGTGAGCAGATTCCTCCCACACAATACTGAAGCCATCTAGGAGTGATGCTCATTTCATCAGCATTTCCCTTTTGTTGCCCATTTGGGCTCTGCAACTCTTCTTGCCTCCAAGTAATTTTTTTTTCTTTTTCTTTTTTTTTAGGTCTCTTTTATATTGCTCTTTCTGTTTAGAATGGGATGCATTTATCAGTCCTCAGGAATACATTTCTTTTCTATCCTCCATTACTCCCCCCAAGCTCAGAATTTGATGCTGATTGCCTTAGTATTTCACTGTCCTTAAGCAGCTGCTCAGATTTAGGTCTAAAAAGTTAAACTATTAAAATTTTAACTCATGCTTTTCCTAATTCAGAATGGGTGACCCTTTATCTTTTCCTGAATGGGAGGCTAAAAGCCTGAATATGAATATAAGTTGAATTAAATCTTGAGTGAATATCGAGCATATACCTTTAATGCAGTACAGGAATTTTACCCTTATTTGAAGTTCTTCCCCAAAAGAAACATATTCTTGTTTCTTTAATTAACTGGAGTTACTGACTAGAAAAAAGATCTAATGCTTTTTACAGATAATTAGGGAAGGGTGTTTTATTAGTTCACTTCTGTTTTCTCATTAGACAGGCATCCATTCATCATTCCCAGGTTCTGTAGACAAGATTTTTCTGCTGACTTTCTACAAATGTAATTATTCTTATACAGACTTGGCAGCTAAACCTTAGTTTTAGCATTATTTTGTTGTTGGATGCCATTCCTGAAGTGCTCTTGTTAAAGAAAGGTCTTTCAGGGCCAGAACTGTGAAACAAAATGTTTAAAATTTGATTTTAAGACAGTGTTGTTGCACATTATTTTTATATGCACTAAATATAGACAATTACTTCTTCCTTCCTACCCCAAATTTTTGGAATATTCTGCTTTACTTCCTTGAAAATATGTTTATGGACAGCAGAAAAATCAGTAAGTTCATACTATAGTGATATAATTAATAAAAAATTCAAGTTGAAATACTCTCTGAAAATATTTCAGCTTGATTTGCTTTGAAAAGCTTGCTTGTCTGAATAGAATGACTGGAAAAGGGTATTGTACAGGAAAAACCCTGTTATGAATGCCTGAAATTTTTGAAGTTATTTTTGAATAGATTGATTCATATTCAGATTAGCTTCCTGCCAGATGGAGGGAATTTACAGTAAATCACTTCTTGGCAGGAGAGAAATAAAAAAACGAACAACATCTGCTTATTTATAAAAGTTGTCCTGTTCTTTTTCTGTATTAGTGGGGCACAAATTACCTACCCAAAGGAAGTTTTGTGCCCAGTGGGCTGTGGAATGTTAAAGTTTTCAGGGATGAGTAGGAATTTGTGTTTCCACCAGGGCATTTTGCAGATTGCACCTTTGAATGACACAGCCACTGCTGCTCAGCATCTCTGAGCTCCTGTTCCAGCACTTGGTGCAAGAAAAGACAGAAATTATTTCAGGCTGTGACCTTGCAGACCTGTCTCTGTAGGCAAATTCCAAATATTCCACATCCCCAAGGAGGGAGGCTCATGAGTATGCAAACCTTAATAACCTCCTTTGACCCATGCAGATCAAGCTGTCCCCTGGTCCTGTTCATATTTCTGTGCCCAAGTTCAGACTTTACAACTTGGATATTGGAGAGCTCAGATTTTAGGTCAATATATTTGACTGCTCCTCTGCAATGACCCTGCTGTGATGGGCGTGCCTGGGATTTTAATCAGCAGTTTGTTTGCACTCCTGACATTTTAATGTACATAAACAGAGAAAGCTGAGGCCCTCCCAGTGCCATTGGTGGCCAAGAAGTGGCTCAGAGCTGCTGCAGGCAGAGGTTGGAGGCTGAAGCAGGAGTTTACAGCATTTTTCTGGTATGAGCAGCCCACATCAATCCTTCAGTAACTGCAGCCCAACAAGGGCTGGAACCCACAAGGGACACTCTGGGTATTTCCCATACCTATCTTTGTTTTCCAAAAATATCCTGCTGTTCTCCACCCACATATTTCTAAGCAGAAATAGATGTAGAAGGGTATTTTTTCGTTGAAGTTTTCAGGTAGGACATCCTTGGGATGTTGGTAATTTATTTCCTTTGCCTCTCTGGCCAGGAGATCCCCAAAGGAACAACCTGGCAGAGGAGCAGAGTGGAGACAAAGGCACCACTGGAACTGCTCCATGCTCCAGGATCACTGATTCTCAGGATTTCCCAGGATTTTCCAGGATTTTCCAGGATTTTCCCAGGATTTTCCCAGGATTTTCCCAGGATTCTCCCAGGATTTTCCCAGGATTTCCCCAAGATTTTCCCAGGTTTTTCCCAGGTTTTTCCCAGGTTTTTCCCAGGTTTTTTCCAGGTTTTTCCCAAGATTTTCCCAGGATTTTCCCAGGATTTTCCCAGGATTTTCCCAGGATTTCCCAGGATTTTCCCAAGATTTTCCCAGGATTTTCCCAGGATTTTCCCAGGATTTTCCAGGTTTTTCCTAGGATTTTTCCAGGTTTTTCCAGGATATTTCCAGGATTTTCCCAGGTTTATCAGGATTCCCTCCCTGTGCTGCAATCCCCTGCTTTGCTATGGGCTGCAGCTGCTCAGGCTCTGGTCACCTCAGTCAGTAAAGTCACAGCTCTGATGTCTTTGTGACATTTTCATGGAATGTAATCAACTATGGCAGATTTAAGATTGAAATCTTTCCTTCTCCTCTTATTTGTGAAATTCTGTCACCCTGACCTAGAATTCCTGACATTTTGATTCCCCCCACCCAGTTAAGGATGTAATTGTGTCAGATATTTTATTGGGAAATCCACCAGGAGATATTATTGCTTTCTATTTTTCAGACACTGCCTGTCAAAGGACTTGGAATTAGTGCTCTTGTCCTTGGCCCAAAAAATGCCAAGGTAATAATCTCAATGATGATGGCCAGAAATGAGGAATGAAGCCTGGAGTAATGCAGTTATTGGGTTACTTTTTCTCTTTTCTGAATGTAGATGTATAGTATTGCTATTTCTTCTTGGGTGGTAGCAAAAAAAGTGCCAATGTAATTTGAAAATTACACTGGGAAAAATGCATATTTTCAAATAATTCCCACTTTATGTTGGTGGTTGATATGCAGAAATTGTAGGTGTTCTGTAAAATGACTGTAGTTTGGAGACTAAATTTGAACTTCCAAGTGAATGAAGAGATTAGGCCATGATTAATGTTTAACTTATTCTGTAAAATATATATCTGTTAAGAAAGCAGCATTATAGAGGAGTCATTTAGCATGAAATTCAGTGGATTTAAATGGGTATAACACAGCAGGGTTAAAGCAAGAAGAGACCATGACTATCAAAGGTGAAGCAGAAAAATTCTGTAAGGACTGAAGAACAGTGATAAATGAATAGAAAATGAAAATGTTGTTACTTTATTTTAAAATTGCTTTGCAGGCTAAGGTCCTGTGTCTTTTAAATGCTTTTATAACAGGAGTGTTCCATGTGGTGGATGCTGTAGGGAAGTGGAGCCAAGCAGGGTGTCCAGTGTTTGCAGAACCCTGTAATCTGAAATAAAATCTATTCTGCAATTTCTCCTTGCAGATTTAAAACCCAATCCTGCAAGATCCACACATGCAAACCTCACAGAGACCTTTCAGGGCAGTTTGCTCACTTTTAGAGAAGTTAACTGAAACTATTTCAAGCATGTAGGTGTTAAAGGCAAAACCAGAACGAGGCAGGCAATGCTTCTCCATCATGTATTCAGTCTAAAATTGCCAATATTATTCACATTTTATGGCAGGGAAATGAAGGGAGTCCAATAACTCCCCTGGAGCACCCAGAGCTTCAGGAATGTGTCTGCTGAGTTCTGTGTGGGGTTTGGTTTGGGTTTTCCCCTCTTGTTGGGGAAGGTGAAACAGGGAAATCTTACAAATATGATTGCTTGGCAAAAGAATCAGAGAATATGAAACCTGTAAGGGAAATAGAAATGAGATTTAGTTTTGATGTCAAGATTCCAAGCCAGTCAGTGACTGAACTGGAAAGAAAATAGTTGAGTGGGCTGAAAGGGAGATTCCTGTGGATTGAACAAAGTCCTTAGGAAATAAAAGGATGGTTCTGCAAGCTAAAGAGTCCAAGGGTCAGGGAGACTCTGCCAGTCTGGCAGAGAAGAAAAAAGGGATCTAGAAAGCAGCTTTTAGGGTTTAAAATGTAATACAGTACAGGACTTCTAATGGGAAGGACTTCTAATGTAGGACTTCTAATAGGCTGCATGTAGATTCTCTAGGATTTGTGTCTTACACTGGTTGGATGTTGTAAATCAGCATATTCAATACAGAATATCCAGTACAGAAAAAAATATAATGTATTGTAATCAGAATTTAGGGGTCTCTCAAGCTCATGTTTCAGTTGTGACTGGCAGCTTTAAGCTGGCTCCTCTCACCCATGACCCAAGGCTGCTGTAATATGCAATAAATGCATATAAATGCAATAAAATGCAATAAAGCAGCAGTTTGATTAAGAGCCACTTGGGAATCCCACATCTCTCCTCCAGCTCTTACACCCTCTCCTATTCTATTCCCATTTCTCAGCCAGGAATTGAACTCCTGCAAACCTCTTTGTTTACAAGAAATGTGTGCAAACAACACCTGCACCTAAATATTACAGGGGGTTATTTTTGCCCTCCCTAGGGACAAGAGAATTCCAAGTAATTTCCACTTTTAGAGTGTACAGTTATAAACTCAAAGAAAAAAAGGGGAGGTAGCTGGAGACTTTCTGGTTAATAAGAATTATAATTTTGTGTGTGTTTCTGAACACTGAACTTTTTGCTGGAGACCAAGGCACTGTGGCTGTGCAGTAATTGTTTAATATTCTAGCAGGGGACACAAAGCACATCACTGACCTTGAGTATCTTAGAAATTGTATTCAAGAAAATGAAAATTCATTTATGCAAATAATAAAGGACAATAATTAGATAACATGTAATTTAATGCTTGGGAGATTTCTAAAAATTAATTTGAAGTTGCTAATGGTGTAAAATGTCAATTGCTTTTCACAAATGTGTGTTTTTTTACAATTGATGTTTAAGGAGTTTAATGTATACATTGTGTATGGTAACTCAGATTTTCCTTCAGTAAAATGCTGGAGCACATCAGCCCTTCAATTAGAGAACATTCATTGATATCAGGGCAATTATTTACCTGAAAAATCTCTTAGAATTGTTTTATTATTAATTTTTTTGCAGTGGCAAAAGCAAGGGGCAAGGTCTGCAGATGAGTTTGCAGCTCTCTGGCATTTTAACTGCTCTTTCAAACATTGTTTGCTCCTTCAGAACCTCCCTCCTTGTATTTGAAAGAGAAACAATGAGTAAAGCTGAGTAATTCTGAGACATGATGAGAAATGGAACAAAGAAAGCTGCTTTTGCATGGGCTTTAATAAAAGCTTTTATTTTTGAGTGGCTGCTGAATTGTGTTGCTGGGCATGGATTGGCAAACACTGGGAAAAATCCCTTTTTTGTCCATTATTGACTTACAGGTTGGCCAGACATGGTTATGAACCTCTGCAATTTTGTTTTCAGTCTTCACTAGTATTTTATTAGACATTTTATATGATAGGTGAAGGGACACTTTTGAATCCTGAGCTTTCACTACATATTCACTCACTCTCTGAAGTGTCCTGGAGAAAATTTGACTATAGGGGTATTAGGATGGGCAATGAAATTTGAACTGAAGTTAAAATAATTCTCTCTTCAAAATACAATTTTCTTAGTGCATATTTAAATAAAAAGTGAAAGTGTTTAATTTTAAAATGGCCTGGCCCAGTGTTCACCAGGAATGTTCTAACTAAAGGCAAAATCAGTCTGTACTCCCTTTGAGATTTTTCTTTTAAACAGTATTTGCATTCACTGATGTTACAGAAATCAGATTCTGAGGATAAAAAATATTTATGCCTTCTGTAAATATATTGGAAAACTCTGAGTTCAATAAATGGCATTTTTATCTTTCCTGCTTCTTTGTCCTTATCCCTACATGTTCATTGAGGGAATAAACATGCCAGAAATGGATGTATAAATATATGGGATGCTTTTCAAAAAGGTAATTTTTCCATAATCTTACTTTCCTAATTTGACCTAAGAATTGGAACATTTTCTCCCTGTGTTTTGTCAGAACTTATATTTAAAATAAGAATCAAGTTAGCTCCTCTTTGCAGGCATGGAAAACTATTAATTAGCAATAACAGCAAAACAATATTTTGACCTTCCACAGCCCAAAAATATACTATTTCTAATTAACATAAATTGATTATGTTTAGTAACAAGAGCAGAGTCAGTGGTGCAAAGCACTCCCATAAATATTCATGTGAATGTTAAATGTGCCTATTTCAGGTGTCTTTGTGTCCCTTCCTGAGTTCTCTGCACTGCCTGGGCTTTTGCCAGAATAAATCCTCACAGGAAAGGAGAATCTTATTTTAGCACTTAAGTTTGTTTGCCATCAGAAATTCCTGCAGGAGTCTGTGAAGTCTCATATTTATCTGGTTATGGAACCAGTGCCTGCTTAGGAAAGCTGATGAATGTCTTGAAAAAAATCCCACAGAACCACCTGTGATAAAAACCCTTTTTAAGATCAAATTGGGTGTGGGTGTCAGAAATGAAAGGATCTCTCATTTCTGATGCCAACTGGGTCACTTTGAGCAAGAAGTTCCCTTTTCCCCCTTTTCCCCCCTTTTCCCCTTTTTCAACTTTTCCCCTTTATGCTCTTTTCCCCTTTTCCCTTTTTTCCCCCTTTTCCCTTTTTCCTTTTTTTCCTTTTCCCCCTTTTTTCCTTTTTTTCCCTTTTTTCCATTTTTTTCTTTGTTTTACTCTGTGCCCCACCAGCAGTAACAGCAGAGTGACTTAACCAAGAGAAGGAAAAGTCACTATTGGCAGCAAAAGAATCATAATATTATTACAGAAAACAATTTTTTTGTTATAATTTGTAGCTTAATTCATAGAAACTCTCAACTGTTCTTAAATTTTTCATGGCTCTGAGAGGTTTCTGTAGCCATACCAAAGTGCCATTTTGCTTTCTGCATGATCATGGCAGTAAAATTTTCTTTTTTTCTGGTGGTAGAGATTTTTCCCACAGTATATTCAGTCCATTACTTGCTTTTAAGACGAACTTTGTGGAGTGTAAGTGGAAGAGGTTGATTTATGCCCTGCCTCTATCAGAGATGCAAAGAGCTTGTGCATCTGCACTCTGTAAACAGAATTTGCAGTTTTGTTCTCTTTGTTATTGCTGTGTCACACGAGGGCTGCAAACACATTGCCAGCAATAAAATGTTAAAAGCTTGCCAAAATCATTAGGTTCCATCCACCTATTATTAAATTGGAGAAGTGCTGTGTGTTTATCACCAGCTGCTTTTTCAAATGCAGTAATGCACCAGAGAGGCAGAGACTGAATTCGGTGAGCTCTGCAAAGAGAATTTCACTTGTCTTGTAAAGAATCCCAGATTGGTAGAAATGTTTTGAATTCAATTATGGCTTCCAACCTCAATTACTTTGAGCATTTTTCTTGTTAATTTATGGAGATGCTCAGAGACAAGTATTCTTTTCTGTAATTATTTCTCGTTGGATGGGGAACAGAGGAAGCAAATCCAATGTGGTGCAAATTCTGCATGCACCAGCAGGTGGTAAATGCACATTTCTCTCAGAATACCTGCTCACCCACGGGGTTAGGAACAGTTTGTCTGTAATGACACTTCCAGACTGAGAAATTCTTCCCTCTGGATGAGTAGTTTGTGATCTTGCCAGAGTGCACCTTTGGGGCCAGCCCTTTCAGCTATGACAGTGATGGCAGAAGGTTCTGGTGTCTCCAGGTGGAATAAGGAGCAGAATTTCTCCTTTCCTGCTCATCCATCCAGGCCTTGTGCAGCCTCTGGATGATGAAGCTGCACTGCTCATTTCCTGCCTCGCTGGAGAGAAATGATAAAGTGCATTTTTTGGTTTTGCATATGTTGATAGAGGTTTTAGTGAGAAAACCGGGGGGAAATGTTTTGTTTCAGCAGTAACAGGAAGGGGTCTCTGTGCAGGGACCTTCTGAGAGCCCCTCTCAGCCCATTTCTGAATTGAGGATGTTCTGTCTGAAGCTAAATGGCATCTGGAGCCCCCTAAAGATTTCTGTGGATTTTTGTGCTTTTTCACTGGCCCAGGGCAGCATTTCCTGTTTCCAAAACTGGCAGTGCTGCTGCTGAGGGAGGATTCTTGAACATTAATGCAGATAATCTTGTGGAGAACAAGGGATCTGCAAACCATGGCACTGCTTGAGCTGAATATTCAGAATTTGGATAAATTATTTCATGATTGTTTAGCTAAGTTGTGAGTGTGCATAGTTTTCCATCTTTCTTGGAAAGAAACCCTTAAATCGTCTAATTTTATAAGATGGTCTGATACAGATTTAACACAATTGGTGAACAGGAGTGACACCTCCCAATGCCATTGGCCAAACTGGAGAAACCAAAATATTTTTCACTGGGAACCAGAAAGGCAAAACACCACCTGGAGAAAGATCATTTTGGTGAAGGATGGTTGCTTTGCCAAGATTTTTTTTGGGAAGAAACTTTCCAAAGAATCTTCTCCTTTGAGATAAAAGTTAACAGCTACCAGCAGCCTAAAATCTCTAAGGCCCAAAAATACCAGGCACACACAGTGCTGAGCATTTGATTTGGGACATCCCTGGGTCACCTGGGCTCAGCTGTCCTGGCTGTGTCCCCTCCCAGCTCCTTGGGCACCTCCAGCCTCTCTCTGGGGTGTGAGGAGCAGGAAAGGGCTGCACTCCCTCACCCCTGCTCAGAAAAGCAAAATCATCCCTGAATTATCACCACTCCCAATCCAAAATCGTCCCTGAATTGTCACCACTCCCAATCCAAAATCGTCCCTGAGTTGTCACCACTCCCAATCCAAAATCATCCCTGAATTGTCACCACTCCCAATCCAAAATCGTCCCTGAATTATCACCACTCCCAATCCAAAACTCAGCCCTGCACAAGCTGTTATGAAATAAATTAATTCTGCCCCAGCTAAACCTGCTACAATTTGACTTTATAGAAATTTGGCTGGAATCAATTAGAGAGTTCTTATGTCCCTGCTCACTGCAAAAGAGTAACTTGGGATCTCTCCTGGTCTATTAAAGGAGAGATTCCACATTTCAGTGGAATTAATAAAATTTCCATTCACAGGCATGAATTGGGTCAAAGCCCTCTCAAATGAGTATCTCATTTTTGAAGTCAGTAGGAATTAAGTGCTGCTTGTCACTGCCCTCAAAAATCATTTCCATGGAATAAATGTGTAGGCACAGTGGATTGTCTGCTATGCACCACAGGACCTATGTAATCATTTAATTCTTATAGATCAAATGATCAAACTCAGAGGTTTGGCATTTTATGTTCATTGCAGGACCAGAAACAAGAGCACACCAACCTGACAGGTTCAAGCTCTGAGGGGGAAATGTGGCTGGAAACTTCCCAGGCACAAATTATCCTAAAATCCACTCTCTTCTGCCTTCTCTGTGAGAACTAACAATACAAATTACAGGCATCACTCTCAAATACAGGAAATACCTGCAGCAGATTTGGTACCCACTACCCAAAAACTTGAAAAGGCAGTGAGTGATGTCTGTGGGATTTTTTGGCACTTCCCTGTGCAGAGGAGCAATCACCCCTCACAGCAAAGACTCGTGGCTGTCCCAGGTGGGGAATTTTCAGGGCAGATGCTGCAAAAAAATGAGAGTTTTTCTGGAGCTGTTAATGCCTCTGTGCTTCTCTGCCTTTGAAAGTCAACGCTGGATAAAGCATTGCAGGACAAGTGGCTTTTCACAGCTATCATGAATAATTCATCTGGGCTGCACTGAATATCTGTAATGGCACCGCTTACACTTTACAGATGTGTTTTAAAAACACTGTATTAACAAGCAGAAAAGGTATTTCTCACCTCGGTGATAAAGACTGCACTGCTGCAATGCACTTTGGTGACACGAGGCATATTTCTGCAGTTGGATTTATTAGTGTGAGGAAAATTGCTCTGCTGAAAAACAAGTAATACAGACACATTATTACTGCTGCAGAAGGTGTTATTAATCCAGAGCCTGCCTCTCCAGTTTCATGGACTCTGTTTATTATCTGCTAAAGGAACATGACTGTAGCTTTCCCCAGCAAATCCTGGAAGCAGCTGTTTTATCAGGAGACTTTTCCTGCTTCCTCTTTATTTTTGTGGGGTACTTTGGCATTTTGATGCAGTTTTAGAAGGGTTTGACCTACTGTGCATCAATAGAGGTGTATATTGATAGAGATTTCAGTATTATTTCTTCTAAACTTTCTTTATGGATTTAAAGAAAATAAACAGAAAATAAATGAGAATGTTATTGTGCCTGGAATTGGAGAGGAAGAATTAATAAGACATTTGTAAGAGCTGCCAAAGAAATAGCTTTGAAATCTCAAACAGGGGCTTAGTGCTATCAAGAAATATAAAAAAATAAGTGGGAGCAGGAGCAACAAGATGAGAAAATAATCCCATTTAGCAGATGGTTGGGAGGAACCATTCTGGGGTGGCCTTTGAGCAGAGATACCCCAAGAGGGGTTTGGTGATCCCTGTGAATGGAACAGGAGATACTGAAGCACCTCCTGCATCTCCACTGCAGCTCTCTGCAGCTTCAGCAGCAGATCCTGCCCTGGGTCCCCTCCTCTGCAGCTGAAATAATTCCAAATTTCACCTCCCAGGATGTGCTCAGCATCAGAGAGGCCCTGTCTGGGCAGCCTTCGTTTAAAATGCAAAAACCAGCAGAATTTGGTGGGGTTCTGGCAAAATGAATATTCCTGAGCAGTCAACACAGGAGTCATGCTTTACTTGGGCATTAATTTCAGTCTTGTGCCTCCTGTAATTCAGCATGAAAAATGATTATTACTGTCCTGTCCTTTCGTAAGGCAAATAACACTGCACATCTCTCACTTTTTTTTAGGATCAGTATAACTTTTTTGGTCCACCTTTCTTGCATTGTTTTTATTAATAATGAGAAAGAAATAGTTTAGGGTTCATTTCTTCTAAAGACACCTCTTGCTGCTCTGTTTTCCAGTAGCAGGAGTAGCTCTTGCCTTTATGACACCAATTCTGCCAGAGTTTAAATTAAAATAATGGCTGAGGTTGAGTGGGGGTGCAGTTGGTCACATTTATTTACTGCAGCTGGCAGAGAATCTTTCTCCCCAGCTAGATTTTGCTAAGTATAAAACAGAGAGGATCAAAGTATTCCCAAACAAGCCTGTAATGGATTTCTTTGAAGTGAAAATGTCTGAATTATTTATTTTTAGTCTTATGTGGCATAATTGGCTTAGAGAAGTAATGCTGTATCTAGTTGTAATTAAAATAAGGTAACATTTTTAATATTAATAAATAGTTTTTGTCATTACTATGACACAGTGATTAAATAGGGTACAAACCTTATTAAGGAATGTTTTTTCTTGATAACAATGCATGGCTGTAATTGACCCTTGTTTGATCCAAGCTTTCTCTAAATTGAGAAGAACAAAGCTATCAGATAAAAATGAAATAGCACAGAATGTGTATTTCACAATCCTTTTTGAAATGCAAATGGTACAAACCATATTTCTTATAAGTTCTCAAGTTATGTTTGATATTTGTGACGATTGCCCATCGTTGCCTTCAGTTATGAGTCCACTTATCAAGAATAACCCCTGTGTTATTCATACCATAATTGATAAATCCAATCCTTTCATTAGGATGAAATGGAGCCTTCCCTAATAACAGTGACAGTGCCACAGGATGCCTGAGGGGGAAATACAGAGCTCCTGACTGTTGTTTTGACTGTTATTATTTTAACAAAGACACACAAAGCAAATTTGCAGCAACAACACAAGCTGCCTTTTCCCTTCCCCAAAATGTTTTGTTTCTTGCATGGATCTGAGATAAGAGTAAATTAAAATAGTCTCCAGTAAAGTCAGTCAGCTGTTTCAGTGGCAATAATTCTGTGTTTAATTCAGAAATTACTCTAATTTAATTTAGATTTGGCAAAAAGAATACACTTCCTTCTGCCCCATTCCAAAATGTGGGGATACCACCACAGCTTGAGAAAATCTCCATTGGAGTTTGCAGCTTTATGTTTTGTTCTGTGTGTGTTGGAAAGAAGGTGAAGTGTTGGAGTCCAGGGTGTCCCTCTGGCTGCCCTGGATGGTCTGAGACCCTGGCAGGATGGTCTGGGACCCTGGCACAGAGCCCAAAGTGACACTGTCATTGACCTCAGTCCATGGGAGAAACTGCCAACCTTGCAGGAAGAACTACAGACCCCAAGAATGGGAATAAATAGAAGTTTAGTTTGTCACAGGGTGCAAATGTAGAATTTGGGGTTTTTAGAATGGACTCAGGGAAGGGAAAATGGAAGAATCAGGATGTGGCCCTGTCCTTCTTCCTCTTCTCCTTGTCCTTCATCTTCTGCTGTGCTGGGTCACAGGGGATTGGTTTAGGACAGAAGTGACATGTGTCACATGGGTAGTAGGTATTGGTAATTAATTGTAAATATAAAATACGTAATGGATGATGGTTGGGTCAGAGAAAAGGTACAGAAGGTCCAGTGACAGCCCAGTTTGGCAATGGTGGCTTCCATCTATGTAAGCAAACTCATTTTGCTGCTTGCATGTGAAAAATGTGAGTTTGTTGCTGCTGAAATGTCTTTTATCTGCATCCCATTCCTCTCCTTGCAGACACCATCAAATCACTGTGGTGCTCTGAAATCCTCAAACATGTTTTACTCAGCTTTCCCCATCAGATCCTGAGTCTGTTTTTCCCTCTGCAGTATCAGCTGCCTGTACAATTCCCTGTTTTCTCAGCTTCACTATGAAAATGAGGGCTTTAATTTCTTGCCCATTCCCCAGCACCTTCTGGTGCAAATGTGATCTTTCTGAAGGTTTGGGAAATGGCAAAGAACACATAATGATTTTTTTTGGCAGCTTAAACCAGCACTGGCTCCTCAGACTGCAGCTTCCCATTGATTAGGCGGTAGATTTTCCAGATTAACTCCTGACCACTAAAACACTTTTGTTCTCTCCCATGCTGTTGGGAGATTTATTGATTTAATTGAAGGTGTTCTCCAGTTTTTCAGCTGTACATATGTCTTTTCCTCCTTAAGCTGTTCACTTTACTCATTTTTATCATCCTGTGGGCTGTGGCTGTTTTTTTCTTCCCAGAGGTTATGAGCCAAAACAAAGCTCAAATACTTTTCAAGAATCAACTTATAATTAACTTGGCTTTAACTCACCCTTAACAACTGATTAATGACACCTATACCTGCCACCTAGGGAGCTTCCTGGGGTTATATACAGATTACACACCAGAACATGAAGGTAATTTAATTTAAAGAAAACAGAAATGGGTCATTTTAACAATGCAGTGGCATCTTTGTGTGGTATTTACTTGGAAGCCTTGTATGACTGTGATATTTTTGCTTTTCTCTCCTGCCAGGTGTTTCTGAAAATTAATAAAACACAAGTTAATAAAACCAATGAAATGTAAGGATGGTGTTACAGCAGTACAAGACTCTCTATCTCTATTTTTTCTGTGTTTTTTCAGCAGTAGCAGGGATATAGTAAAAAAACCCAAACAAACTGGTTTTGTTTTAGGCCAGATAGTGGAATTATTCAAAAGTTATTTGCTGTTGCTCAAAGTGATACTTCAGGTTATATAAAGGTTTGATGAATGTAATGCAGATCTGTGACAGAAAAATACAGAGTTTTCTCCCTGCTCTGCACAACATTTGAAATGAAACTGCCTCATCTTGAAACTCCACGTTTTTGTTCTTATTATAGAAATCCTTAGCAATTTGTATTTAGCAAAAATTGCCAACTGTAATGATAAATAATGGCATATGGGTGCATGCAAATACAGAAACACCCTTTCATTCCATATGCAGAATGATACAATTCCCATCATCTCCATTCCATTAGAATTGCAGATACAAAACTTGCTGTGCTGCCAGGAGAGTTCACACAGTTTTGGTGAAATCAACAGAAACTGTGCAGCTCAAGTTTTAAGAAATCCTGAGTTTTTCTGCTCAAACGTGCCTGTTGTTTATTTTTCACATTCCAAATGAGTCAAAGGAGGACAGTTTGGATCCCCATTACTTTTTATCCCCTGTACCTGTGGTTCAGTAGGTGTCCAGTTTTATTCAGAATTATTCAGAAATGTTTTTTTCTAAAAACATTTATCCAAAAATGTTTTTAGAAAATCTTATATCTTTTCCCCCAGTTGAAAGGAAAACAGGGCAGAAATAATTCCTTTTTTTCCTGTAGTGTATAATTATGAAAAAAATATAAAAATCTAAGGGAACAGATTAGCTGAAGGCAATAACTGGGAGGGACAATTGCAAACCTACCAAAGAATTCAAGATGGAAATTACTGGGTAGCTCTTCAATTTTTTAATTCCCATTGTTACAAAGAAATTTGAAATTTGAAAGAGTTCCCTATGATGTAAATATATGTCATTAATGTGCTTTGTTAAGGAACGAAAGTGATTCAACAGGAAAATGTATTTACTTCTTGGAAACTTCTATGAAAGGAAAATTGAAGTCTGGAGAAATATGTCAATAACAACAGTGGAATCATCTTCCAGACAGCTTCTGGGGAATCCCTACATGAGGTTTAAAATCCTTTCATCCCTGTCTGCCCCACTGAGGGGCTGCTGCCCTCCCTGCAGAGCCCTGGGCACAGGTTATGGGTTAAATCAGCACAAAACAGCACAGGGGATGGAGCCTGATGGAAAAACACCTTAATCTCCTTTTTCCAGGTGCAGGAGGAGGACTGGAAGGCAGGTGAAGACACAATGATCCCGGACTCACAGTGTTAAATTCCTTGGCTGTGACACCCAGCACGAATTGCCATAAATTCAGAGTCCTCTGGAAGTATCCACATCATTTCTGTGCATGTGTGAGGTGGCTTGGAGGCCTCATTAGGAAAATTGGGAAAAATTCTTTGTTTAAAGAGATGATCTACTACGGACTTTTTGATTCCATATTGATCTCTGTTTAGAGAAAAAAAATTTCATGTAAATAACTAAGGCTGAATTTCACAGGTCCACAGAAACCATGGATTTTTCTTCTATGAATTTTCTCAGTTGGCTCTTGAAGTCAAGTGAACATTTAATTTCCTCAGTATTGTGCAGCAGAACCTTTCCAGACTTAAATGTATTTGATTTTTTTTAATGGTTTCCTGTCCCTCTGTGGTGTTTTTTAATGCTGCATCACATTAACCATCCCCAAACCCTCTGCTGCAGAGGCAGATTGAAGTGGTACCTACACCCTGCAGTTACAGGATATTTATTTTCTGTTAAGTTAGTTTGGATTGCTGGGTAAATACCATCTGGTTGTGGTGATTTGTTACTGTTCACTTGTTCTGAGAACTCTTCCCATGAATATTTCTATTTGAGGTGAATCCTTCAGTGTTTTGTGTTACTCAGCCTTCTCAGGATGAGGAACTCCCAGAGCTCCATGGTGAACGTGGCTGTGGCTCTCAGGAAAATTTGTTTTATATTGTGATCATCAGCTCCTCCTGCAAAGCTGCTGCCAGGTTACCTAATAATGTACTTTAAAGAAGTTTTATGTTTCATTTTCATGCCTTCTCCAGATTGTTGGTTTGTTTTATTGTCATATCACATAGAACTTGCTACAATTCGTTTCTTATATGGAGAAGATTTCAGATTGTCATGGAGTTTCCATTAATTGGGAAATATTTCATGTACCATTCTGATTAATGGTGTCATATTTTTTCCCCTCAGTGTTTTTTTTCTCAGTAGTTTATATAAATGCCTTTGAACTCTCAAACATGCAGTTCCAAAATGCCTCCTAATACTGAAAACAAGAAGGTAAAATTCATTCTCAGTGCTGACTTCACAGGGACCAGAGCTCTCCATAAACTTCTGATGTTTGCCCCATGCTGTCCACTTTGTTATTTATTCATTTTGTGGACATCTCCAGTCCAGCAACATTTGCACTTCCAACTAAAATTCCATCCCTGCTGCCTGAGATTGCCAAAAACTGCCTTGGGTAGGTGGTGGTGAACAATCTGAGCAGTGCTTGCTGTTGTGCCTGCCATCTTCAGCCCTGAGGGCAGAAATGTGTTCAAAACTGAGACCTGGATCTGATCC
>VXBR01010171.1:53628-69308 GCA_013400215.1 Cisticola juncidis | reverse complement strand
TTTTTTAAATTTTGTTGTTGTTGTTTTGGTTTTGGTGGGTTTTTTTGGTTTTTTTTGGGTTTGTTTTGTTTTGTTTTGTTTTTGGTTTTGTTTTTGGGGTTTTTTTTTTTTTTGGTGGTTTTTTTCCTTTTGTCTGTTTCTTTTTTCTTTTAATAAATAATTTTCTTTTGATTCACAGTAGCTCTCCTCTGTGCCTCATGGCCCTTCTCCAGCTAAAGGTTTTCAGCTCCTCACAGTTTGTTTTTGGGAGTTCTCAGTTTGTTTTTAGGAGTTTTTCCTTTTCCAAATGAACCAGGCTGAGCCTGCCCAGCTGGAGGGCTGGGGCAGAGTCCAAGTGAGCTGAGCTGCCATCTGCACCTTCCCTGATGAGATTCTGAATCCAAAATTCCTGGCAGAGCCCACCTGAGGCTCCCACCTCGCTCCTCTTGCACAGATGTATCTTTTCATTAACCATGGTTTGGTTTTAGTTATTAATCATTTATTTGAGTTATATTAACTTCTTGATCATTGGAATATTTGACATGATGAAATCACCTTGTATTCTGCCACCCAGTTGGTACCAAGTCAGTTATTTAAAGAAATGTTTACACATTATTTATTTAATGTTTATTTAATAGTACTAAGCAAATTAAGGGGTGAATTTTATGGGGTGAAATGATAAAATAGTGACAGCATATTTTGAGAACATTAACACTGCTCAAGGAAATAATTCCAATTGCAGTCTCCACTGGGAAGACAGATCATTCCTGAAGTATTACAGTCTGATGCAGTAAATTATTACATAATAGTAAATATTATGTAACAATACATACATAATGTAATAAATACATTACAAAATAGTAAATATTATGTGTTCTTTACAGCCATTTAATATAATCTCTGCATGTATGAATGGATGTTATAGTTCTATAAAACCACTGCTTTTCAGCTCACTTTTTCATGTATAAACAACCAAACCATTCCCAATTAAATCTTTCAGTAGAAGAAGAATTCCAGTTCCAGTAGAAGGAAGTAGAAGGAAGAATTCAGCTACTTTTTCTTTGACAAGTAACTCATTACATGGGTAACCCAAATTAGTTTGCTGTTTGATTAATACAAGCATAAGCAATACACCAAGAAGGGGAAGATTTTTGGAATTTCTATCATGATAAAGTAAATAATGTGCAATTGCAGCCAGCAAACAGGCCATTGTTCACACACTGTGCCCTTGAAAATAAATGCCAGATATATCTGAAACATATGAACAAATCTGAGAGCTAATATGGAGCTGATCCAAAGGCAGCAAATGGAAAAGATTCCCCCTGACTCCAGTGGGCTCTGGCTGAGGGCCAGGGAAAGGAAAATTCAAGATAGCAAAGGGCCAAGCTGCCAAAATGCAATTGGAGATTTTCTTGTCCCTTGCCAGGCTCCATGGGAGAGACATCAGCTGTCTGGATTCCTGCAGGAGAAATCAGATATTGGCTGTCCATCTATCCCTGTGCTATTTGTAAGGGCTGGCTGAGGTGGGAGGGGAGCACGGTGTCACCTGGTGTCACCTGGTGTCACCTGGTGTCACCTCCCTGCTCCAGCAGGGTCAGCACAGGGCACAGGAGTGAGCCCAGGTTGGGATATCTTGAATATCTCCAGTGAAGGAGACTCCACACCCTCTCTGGGCAATCTGTTCCACTGCTACCTCACTGTACAGTAAATAAACTNGAGCACGGTGTCACCTGGTGTCACCTGGTGTCACCTGGTGTCCCCTCCCTGCCCCAGCAGGGTCAGCACAGGGCACAGGAGTGAGCCCAGGTTGGGATATCTTGAATATCTCCAGTGAAGGAGACTCCACACCCTCTCTGGGCAATCTGTTCCACTGCTACCTCACTGTACAGTAAATAAACTCTTATATTTAGGTGGAATTTCCTGTGCATTGTTTTCTTCCCTTTGCCTCTTGTCCTGTTTCTTGCCAACTTTTTCAGAGGGGTGTTTTTTTGTTTGGTGTTTTTTTGTTTGTTTTTGTTTTTGTTGTTTTTTTTTTTTTTTTTTTTTTTTTTTTTTTTTTTTTTTTTTTTTTTTTTGTTTTGTTTTGTTTTGTTTTGTTTTGTTTTGTTTTGGTTTTTTTTTTTTTTTGTTCCAGTACCTTAAAGCATTTCTGCCATTGTGCTCAAGGTTGGATGTGTTGAAAATTTCCTTTTCTTTCTCTGTGTCATTCACTGTGCCCTGTGACAATGACAATACCTGCAGGTGCTCACTTCTAAAAGGTCACAAACATGCACACCCTGCTGATGGAAATTCCACCTATCTGGTGCCTGATCAGCTCTGTTTTGGAATTCATGTGGAAAAGTTTCCCATTTCATTGCTAGTTGTACTTCTTACTTCACCATCTGCCAGGTTTGGTCACTGTTTCAGAGATAGTTTATTTTGAAAAATCTACTTTTTTGACATTAGGCAGTATTTGAAGTGGTAGTTAATTTCTGGCATCTTTACTGAGCATTTTGACTGCTTCCATTGAGTTTAAATATATGTTTTTAGTCTATATTAACGTCCTAATTTCATTGTTCTCAGGTTTTCAATCTGATTTTTTTATGTAACTGCAGAATAACAGAAATACATTATGAAATAATAATGTAGAAATACATTATTATTATCTGTAACAATAACATTTCAGTAAACAGCTTTGTAGTTTCTTCTTACAAAGGTACTTATACCATAGTTTGTTTTTTCTTTGTTGGCCAGCTAAGATTCAAATGTGAAAAATGAAACAAAATTGTTAAAAGAAACTGAACATGGGCTCCAGAAAGTTGTTCCTTGACAAGTTTTACTGAACCCTTTGCCCAATTAATTGTTTCAGTATCTGAGGCATCTCTAGATCAAGAGTGAAGCAGCTCTAATTCTCTCCTTGTTAGCAATAAAATTGTTTATCTTTACTCAAGGAAAAGGGTTTCATTTTCTCCTTTTGCTTTCTCACAGCTGGGTTAAGAGAGATGAGAGTGAATTTGTTTGTGGATTTTAGCAAAGCTGAGACACAATTGTAACTTAAGGATATTGGCAGCCTCATTTGTTAAAAATGGCTCATATAAAATATATATATTGGTTTAGATGTTCACACAGAGGCATCAACACAGGTAAAAAAAAATCCCCAAATGGGATTTTACCTGCTGGAGCTCTGTGGTTCTGGGGATGGCTGAAAGACAGCAAATGGCAGTAAACTGAGAACAGATTAGCAAGTTGATAAGAATGTTGATAAGCACCACTTCTGCTCTTTTCCTGCCTCTTCTGCAGTCCAGTAATAACTCTGAGTGTGCAGGAGAAGGATTTTGACATTTGTATTATGGTCAGTGTCAAGTTATTCTCCCTCTCCCATGAAAATGCAGCTTCCAAAGCCTTTCTGGTGAGGTGGAGAGGCCAGAGCAGCAGCTCCTGCTGTGCTTCACACAAACTCCTTCCATCTTCAGCTGATTCATCTGCTCTGAGTTAAAACCCTGCTTAAAAACCCACACAGGGTGACACAGAGAATACAAAATATGCTAAGGTTGCTTTCCCACTCCTCAGAGTTGTTTTATCTCTTCTGGCCTTGGTAAGGCAAATCTAAAATAATCTACCTGAAAAAAAACAACTGCTTGAGATGCCAGGAGCAGTGGGGATTCTGGGGCATTGAAACTCTTGTTAGCACATCCATAATTTCCACTGGAAACCTCAAGCTAAGCCTGGCTATGCATTCAAACTCAGGATTTAATAAGGATTTAATAAGGATTTAATAAGATCTTTTACTGACATTCACCAGCACAAAACTGACAGACAGAAAGACATCAGACATTGTTTCCCTCCAATTATTTAGGTACAACATTTACTCTTCCTGTATTTGATTTTGCACCACCATCAGATCTGCAATTACCACACTCAAAACCACTTGAAATGTTCTGGTGAATTCAATTGTCTAAAAATATGTCAACTTCTATGTCAAGTGTGAGGATTGAAGTTGTCATTTAAGCAACAGGAAAAAATGTCTCTGCTAATTGCACATTTCAAGCAAAAGAAATAACTGATCTATTTTCACTCAGGTTCAAGGAAAAGAAGTGATTTGATTCATATGACAACCCAATGTTGAGTTGGGTGTTAATACTTAATTTGACTGAGATATAATCTTACAGTCAAATTTCACAGACCATTGGAGAGCTGGTTGAGAGGAGAAGTGGTTCAGAGCAGTTCCTGTCACTTCTTGGCCGTCAGGAGGTCTTGGTGACCTTATAAAGGCTGAAAATCATTCTCATTCCAGGTTTATTGTAACTAAAACCACTTGACAATACCATGGCAGTTCCATTCCAGGAGCTCCAGTGATTTCCAGTGACAATAAGTGAGCTCTCCTCCTGATCACAGTCACTGGAAAATTTGTGATGTTTCTGTACCCATCAGAGCACTGGAGTCTCTGCAATCATGCTGAGCTTTGATCAGGCATTTATTGTGCTGTATATTGATTTTAGAGTCAAGATTGAGTGTTGTATGTAATCAATGCCCTGTGCAGCAACAGCAAAACCTTGGGAACATCTGGATTAAAGCAGGATTTGATTTGTAAATGAAGTTTATGTCCACATTTACTTGTGTTTTCTCCACAACGAATCTTTTAAAATGAGATTTCTCCCACCACCCTGCAAGTGAGCACCTTTCCATCCAAGTGGATTTTGGTGCAAGAAGAGATCTCTTAATGAGGCCTTAACTCTCAGCTAAGGGTTCACAAGATGGAAAATGCTGCAGCGAGGCCAAAGGAACTGTCCTTGCCCAGGACAAGGGCAGTTAATTTGCTGTGACTAATTGGAAAACATATTTGCATATTAATATGCAAAATGAGAGTACAAGCTGTGGTTTTGCCAGGCAATGGAATCATGTAGAAGATTGATGTATAAGGCAGCAACTTGAACTCTACATTACTTTGTATATTTTGTTCCAACAAAATGAGGAAAGTTGTTGAACTAGCTGTTCCCACATTGATCAGCATAGAAGGTGAAAGGATGAAGTGAGAAAGGGAAAGACACAGCCAAACATAGATAAATCCATAAAACTTCTTTATTTCTGTATTTAAATAATCTAGAAATGAATACTAAAAAAGTACCCTTGTATCCCCAGACAGCCCAGTCAAGGCCATGATCTTTGCACCAAAATGTGGGTTTGAATTGCAGCCATTCCTGGATTTCTGTACAGCACAGGTAGGCAATGGGACACTGCAATCAGGATATTTTAATTAAAAAATCTGAGAGGTAGAGAACACCTTACAATGTCTAGGCAACATTTCCTTTCCTTTTGCACTCAGGCCTCTAGGGGTAGAGAGGTAAGAGATGCATTTGAGAAGCACATTTTTTAATCTGGTAAAGTTGCTAATTTAGGCTTAGCTGAGACTGATCTGAGATGGGCACAGTTAATGGAACAGCTTTATGAAGCTGAAAAACACCAGGACTTGCAATTTTCCTAAGCTCTTTTTAAGTAGGGAGAAAGGAAATCCTCATGCACATCTCATCTGGAACATTGAAATTACCAAAGACTCTCCTTGTTGTGAAAAAGGGGTAGGGATATGAAATCCTCTTTGTTCCTTGGACTACTTCAGCAACATTTCCCTCCCAAATATTTTTGGGGAGTAGATTGCAGCATTTGATGCACCTTGAGTGCTGTTTGCTGCAGTGACAGGAGGGGATGTGTTTGGGCAGATGAAGGCGACGCCACTCATGTGCAGGGACAGCCCTGACAATGTCACCTCCCTTCTGCTCTGATCTTTGCTCCATCCCCTGCTGTCTGTGCTTTCTGTGGCTTTGATTTTCTGTACAGGTTCTTATCTCCTTCACCTAATAGAACATGGATTCTTGAGGTGGATGCTCCCACATGGAGAGTTCCTTGTTCTCCCCTGATCTACACCAGGAGCTGTCTGTTCTGAATCAAGGGGTGATTTTAAACCCTGGTTTTAATTTTCAGGCACCTGCCAGTGTCACTGCCAGCTCCAGGAACTTCCTTCTGTCTCTTATCCCACATCTCAGAGCCAAAATTCTGCCCCAGCTCTCCCCTTCCCCACTGAACTGGCAACAATCCTCAACAGAGGAGGAAAGAAAACTTCCCAGATGCCCTGACACTGGTGTTATTTCAGTTTTTTCTGTGGCTGTGTCCTCAGGACAGCTGATGGCAGCACAGACATCCCTGCCCTGCAGGAACTGCCACAGTTCTGCCTTGGTGCCACATCCCTGTCCCCAAAACACTTCCAGCCTGCCCCAGTTCCTATTTCACCCCTGCTCTCTCTCCAATTTCACCTCTGCTCTCATCTGGTGCTGGTTTTCTCACTGAGACACCCTGAGAGGGGCAGAGATTGTGATGGAAAGAATGGTAACACGCTGAAATGTTAAATAAGACACACACACACACAAATATATATATATATATATAAGAAAATGATGCTCTTCTATCTTCTCTCATTCACAATCCCCCCTGTTGAATTTGGAGATGAAATGATGGTCACAGCCTTCTCTGTGTGCTTTGTGCTGAAGGGCTCAGATTTTCCCCTCAAACATACATGATATTTTAGGGATATTGTGCAATCTAACATGTATCCTTCAACGTTTATAAGGTCATTCAATTAATTCACCTGGAAAGTAACTTACCTATATTATTTATTTATTGTTATTTTTTAAAACAGACTTGAAACAGGGCACTGCTAAGGCTAAACCACTGGGTTTTTTTTCTGCATTACTTAATAAATATTTGAGTATTAAGCTGTTATGCTTTGTTGTTTTTAGACTTTGAGTTGGTATTTATATACTTAGATATAGATGTATATTTGGTTTAATGAAGGCCAGTGAAAGTGGAATTGTCAAACATTGTGGGACATAATCCAAGGGAACATTTTCAATGCCACCAGGCTTTAAAATACAACCTGTTCTTCCTGCAGCCACAAAATTCCTCTCTCTTGATCTATTTGCTTCTTTATCAGCAACCTAGAATCGGATCAGCTCCTACAAGATTATTTCTGCTCAGATTCTAATGCTTCAGATAAATTTATGTCTGTGCAAACTTGTAATTTTCCATGTTTTGATCAATGTGCACATTCTGAACCCATCCTTGCTGAAGCACCCTTTGCTGAACAGCCTATGAGCTGGAAATGATTTCACTTTGAAAAACATCCAGTATATTATTAAAACCATTTCCTTTGTCATCTCCCTACCCTGTTCCTCACTGTTCCCTTCTCAGGGGCTAATTAAACGTTCTGCTGCTAATCAGTGTTGATAGATACAAATACTGTAATGTCTTCTGGCTTTATGGATTATGCTAATTGCCATCTGCCTATTATTGATAATTTGTTCTTCAGTTACTGGAGGGGGAGGAAGGAGCTGTTTGGTTAACTGGAGAAGGGAGCTATTTGGTTTATGATGCATTCAGCTGCACCACCAGTTGTCTTTAGCTATTAAAGTTCCTATAACTGCAAAGAGCATGGTTTCATCAAGGTCTGAATTTTTTCTGGTTATTGTATATGAAATTTGTACATTCAGACAGCCAGAATACATCAGGAGTGATAAGAGCCTGACAGCAATGAGCTAATTAAGTACTCAATGTATTAAACCAGAGGTGGATAGATACATGATTAAATTTCATACTGCAGTTGTCTAAAATGCTATTGACTGTGAAGAGTAAAAGGCCATGAAAAAGAATCTAACTAAATCCTGTAACACAGAAATCTCTAACAAAATCTGGATATATAGAGATTGCCTCAAATAACAGAATCTGAGCATACTCCACTGGCAGCTGGAAAATGTCAATTATAAAAATTTGGAAGCTCTGCTCAGAGAGGTAAAGTGTACTCCTGTTTTCATGGAGCCTGATAGACAGATCAGATATTTTCCAGTCCTTTAGCAGCCTATTAAAATCTGCAAAGCCATCTCAGGCTGTACTGAAGTTTTACTCAGCTGCTTTGATTGTTTTATTTTGAACCAGAGAGCTCAGACACAGTGAGAACAGAGGAAGCTCTGATGCTGTCAGCAGCAGAGTTGGCTGGAAAATATCCACAGCTATTTCAAAACATGAAAACACAGTTCACTTTTCTGTAAAAATTTTCATTGCTCCTTGTGCTACTGCAACATATGGAAAAATTGATCTCAGAAATTTGAAATATTTTGGTAGGAATTTTAAATATAACACAGTAGGGTTTTTCAACAAAATTTTCCCTAGAACTATCTGGGAATCGTGTCAACACTTAAAAGAAAGGTTCTAAGCAGTAATCACATTAAGGAGCTTACACATTTGACTTTACTTTCTTGAGCAGCTATGTAAGTGTGAAGCTTTTGAGCAGATTAAATTTCACTTTCTTCCAAGGCCTTAAACTAATCTAGAAATACTGAGTGCTGAGAAAGGGAAGCCTTCCAAAAAGAACTGAAAATTCACTGAGGGAGAGAGGATTGCTGTGTGCAAGGGGATAGCCTGGCTGATGGAACAGCAATTTTTGGCAAACATGTTCAGTGGTAACCACTGAATATTGTACACAAAATTCCTCCTGCTTCTGCTTTTAATTTGATTTACAAGCAGTGTGTGTGCAGAGCAGATATCAGCAACGACCTCCAGACTCCTGCAGTAACCAAAACTTCACAAATTCAGGGTTTGTATCAGGAGCCTGTCAGTGAAGGGCACCATGAGACTTCCCCCAGGCATTCTGAAAAAACTCAGCTTGAATTCTGTGAGAGCTTTGAAGAGCCATTGAAATGCTGTGGCAGTGAACTGAAGCACTGAACAGAGAAATTTCCTCTGAATTCAGTTCTCATAAACCAGGCAGGTATGAATGGCCAGATCTAGCACAAAATGAAATTATTGCCAGATATGTAATCTCTTTAAACCCTTTAATATTCTCTCATGCAGCAGCAAAGTGGATTTCCTGTGCATTTTTCACAAATTGATGCTTCCATTAATGAATCAGCCTTAGAGTTTTGCAGAGATTTCATTGGATTTCCAGCCCCTGGTGGCACTAACGAGCTGTTGAGGCTCTAATGAGCTACACCTCAGACCTGCTGAACCTCCAACCATCCTAACACTGCCCTCACTTATTTTTTTTCCTGGGTCTTTATTTAAGCTCATTTTATTTAAGCTCACTTTTCTGTATTTTGAAGGACAAGAAGCTGCCCCTTCACCCTGTAATTGTTTTATTTTTATTTTCTTTTTAAAAATAGTTTTAAAATTTTGTTTAGTCCTGTAAGTATCTTAGACTCCCCAGGTACTTGTAGGTGAAGTATTGTAATTTTCAATTATAACCCATATTTGTCTGCTATGGCTAAAGACAAAAACACAGTCATCAGGGATTCCCCATGACTGATAACAGGTTTGTGTCCTAACAACACCCCTATTTGCTTCCCTCAGGGTCACTCCTGAATCTAGCACATTGCTAGGACTTCCACAAAGGAAAAAAAATGTTCTTTAGGGTAGTATTGTTATATCAAGCTGCCCATTTGAAGACTACTCTGAAAACATTATTATCTACTTCGTATTTTGAGGACTTTCCTGCTTGTGGAATCTTATTTTCCCAAGCAGGTGGTATTTTTTGTAGGTAATATTTATTACAGACCTGCTCTAGGAGGTGTTAAGAGTTTTGCAGAAGAGTCACTGGCTCTGGTGCTGGCACTGCTTTGCTGCTCTGAGGAGCAGACGGGAGGATGAGGGGTACAAGAAGCACAGAGCAGGATGCTGAATGCAGAGGCCAAATGCATTTGGGCACTCCAGCAATGGATATTTGTACATCCAGGAAAATGATGTTTGTGTGTCCAGCTCTTCACAGGAATTCAGAATATCAGGGTGCACATTCCTGAGTAGAAATCCCAGCATGGTACCTGTTAACTCCCAGAATACAGGATGATATCTGGATTCTCAGCTCTGAGAACAGTTTCCAGGGAAATATGGAGAGGAGGGAAACAGCTCCTAATTGCAATTCCACAGGAATGGCTTCAAGGAGGGGAACTCCCTGCATTTGCTCCTTTGAGTACAAACCTGGTTCATGGACCACTCCTCTGCTGGGCTGGGGAATAGGGACACCCTTCTGAAATAAATGTTCTGGCTGGCACCAAAGAAATCAGCTCTGGTTGTGAAAATGAGCGTGACCAGATGTACAAAGTCACTTCAGGGGTTTATGATGGAAAATTTCAGATTAAAATGAGTGATCAGAGCAGCCACGTTCTTGTGTGTTGACACCAGTGTTACAACTCTTTGTTATTAAATGCAGAAATCCTCTGAAAATGAGCCAAGCTGCAAAATCCTTGTGAAGGCAGCACACAGACCATGGGGCAGCTGCAGAAATACTCACTCCATGTTTTCATGGGGGAAATAAAGAGACACATTACGCCCAGATGAATATTTTTAATTACTCACGACTGAAGTGGGCTGCATCTGTTTCCTACAGCAGTGTAAGGAGTGGCAAAAAAAAGACTGCCAAGTTTGCAGTCCCCAGTGCAAATGAGCATCCCAGGGGATTGGTTAAGGCATTCAAGAGAAATTCAGTGCTTAAACTAAAGGGGAGTCACAGGAGAATAGACATGAAAGCATTGGAGATGGCAAATTGATCTTGACATGAGCATCTTTTGTCCAAACCTAGAGCATTTCTTTGGATACTCATGAAGGGACATAAATGTTGAGTAATTGACTTGAAAGCAATTTGTGCTGGGAATGATTTTTGTGAAATGTAGCCTTGAAAGGACCTCACAACTTTTCAAGGAACAAATAATGCTTTCATTGACCAGCTGGCAGCAGAGTTTAAAAGCAGTCAAAGAAAATGAAGCAAACTCAATGTTTTTAGCAATTTGTTGGTATAGTAACCCCACGACTTGTGTTTATCACAGAAAACAAGTTGGCTTTTAAATGAGGCAACACTTCATATGACACAAGTGTGGCTTTAGTGCAGTTAAACCATAGGTTAAACACTCATGGGTTGTTTAAACCTAATGAAAAACCCCACATCCATGCTGTTTTTAAGAGTGTGCTCCTGTGATGGATAATTTCTGTGCCAGCATTGCCTGGGAGAGGCTGAGCACCCCACATCCCTCTGATTCACAGCTCTGGGTTTCATCCTGCAGTTTTTGCTCTGTCATCTGCAACAGAACCTCTCTGCCCTCTCTGGGGGTAGAGCAGGAAACAAATCCTGTCCTGCACATCAGAGATTTGAGTGCAGGTGCACAGGGCAGCCTGTGCTGGTGAGGGAGTCTCCTTTCTCACCACTGCTCAGGATATTGTAAATCAGACTGCCCAGTTTTTTCAGGTTTTAATTAATAACAGCTCTGACTTGGGCCTGCTCTAATAAAATATCTCACACTTCATCCTCAGGATGCTTTTTTGAGTGGAGGGCCACACTTTGGTCAATACTAATCTATTAGCAGTGTATGAACAAAATTCAATTAAACTTTTCTTGCTGCTCTGCCTGATCAGAGGTTTTGCTGAGGTGTTACAGCTGAAGGCTCCAGCAGAAAATTATGTCCCTTTCAGGTCAGGTTACTTCAGGTTACTTTGTCAGGAAATTGCATCACTTACCATGTTGATTTTTTAGAGAGGTACAGTGTTAAAAGCTTAGGATGCAAACAGAAAATATAATGATGTCAGTCTGGTCTTAATTCCTAAGGAAGTCCACAGAAAGGAGAAGCTAATGCAATAAATCTGTGTCTGACCTGTCTTGACTCCCACTTTTAAAAACCTTAAATTCTGTTTTGCACAGGGCAGCTGCACAAATCTTTGGGCAGAAAAGTGCAGAACAACCTGAAAAGCACAGGGGGCATGGTAGGGAGACTGAATGTGATCAGCTAAAAATGGGATTTGGCTAAGGACACTGGAAAAATAAAATATTCTGTGGGGGTTGAATGAGCAGCAGAAAAGAGGGTGGTGGTGGATGGAGTGAGGGCAGGGCAGGCAGAGCCTGATCTGCACTGCCTCAGAACTGACCCACAGGAGGAAGGGCAGTTTTGTCTCATTTATACTGAAGTGTGGCATGAGGAGCAGTTTTTGTTGTCAGAGTGATGCTTTCTTGGTCTTTTTTGGTCTTTTTCTGCTTCTTCTGCACCAGTAAAAGAAGGCAACCCACAATGAGGCAGGGAGAATCCAGTAGATGAGATGTATAAATGGAAATGAAAATACCTTGGTTTTTCTTTATTGCTAAATCTTGGGGGAAAAGGGTGTTTAAACCTGGTGATTGACTTTGTCTGCCCAGAAAACAACACTTATTGAAAACAATCTGAAGCCTGATTCCTTGCAAGGTGGTGTGATATTTTGGGAGAAATTTCTCTAAAATGTTAAGTAAACCAGGCCTGTTCAAGCTTGAATGTTTTAGAGTCACAAGCTGTAAAGTGTCCACAGGGAGCTAAAACACACTGGGAAACTGCAGATGGATTCATTTTGATTTCTGGAAGTGTTTAATGAGGGACCTACTGGTGAAGTGAGAAAGAAGTAAAGTCCAGATCTCTAGAAAATAATTTTTCCTGAACTCATAATTGGAGATAATATTAAAATCCATTCCTCCATCTGCTCTATTTTTTTCAACCAGCATCTCAGATCTAGAGTTAACTTCAGAAATAGGATTTTTTTTCTCTTTTTTTCCTTCTCCTTATTGAAACATAACTTGGTGAGAATGCAGAGGCCCAAAATCTGGTAAATCATAGAAAAGATTCAGAGAAATCCTATTTTTTTTCTTCCAAAATTCCTCTCCAGAGGAGCAAGGAAGAAAACCAAGTCACCATAATTCCATTTGTCCCGTGATTCAAATCTTTGGCAATTCCTGTATTACATTATAAATTTGAGAATCAGGGCTAAAGGGGTTTTTTTTTGCATTCTTTCACCATATGATTTGGCATAGCTCTGCCTTGTTGTAGGGATTAGGGCACAAAAACAGTGCCATATTTATCTTTTTTGCATGTGGATTTCAGGCTTTTTTTGTTTTGATCAGAGCAGGAGCTCAAAGGGATTTACTCTGCTGCTTTTGCTGAGCTCCAGCAGAGCCTCTCAGAGTAGAGCATCTCTGATATTCAATAATCTCAAAAACATTCAACACCTTTCTAGGATGCTTTAGTGGGCATGGCTGAAATGAAGTAAAAATTCCTGCTTTTCTAGGGAGCTCCTGCATGCTAAAGGCAAAGCAGAGAATTTTGTTTTTTCTTTGATTGTTTCCTATAGGTGATGGATCACTCATTCAGCAAAATAATATTTATGTATTCAAATATGTGGTTGTACCATCATTCTGCTGAAGCATACAGCAAAGTGATTAATTACAAGTTAACATTAAAGAAAATTTAAATCTTCTCTGTAAGGCAGATTATGTGTTTTCTCTGTTAGCCTCAGGACTTCACCACCTGGCAGGTACTTATCTATTGTGGGCTGAACTTGTACTTTAACACTTATTATAATTTCCAAAATATCATTTCATCTTATCTACTCTTGTAGTTCTCTGCCGTGTAATGAGATTTTGTCTGAATATCCACAGAAGAGCTCTTTTTCCTCCCACACTAATTCTTGCCACTGCACAAGCTCAGCTTAATCTCCTCCATGAACAATTGTTTCTAAATGCATTAAAGTGCTTTTAGGAGTTTCTTTGCTTATAGCACTGAAATACAGGTGTTTGTATTTCCTATGTCCTCCTTGGAGAAGCAGGATAATGTTTGGTTTAGAAAATAAGACATGATTGACTCAATTTTTTTTAAACCACTGATTTTTGTGTTGAACTTTTGTTGTTTGATTTTAAAAAAGAGGACTCAGTTTTTAAAGGGGAATGTGTAGTTGAGAAGGTGAATTCTCAGTAAGAATCTGAACCTAAATACAGATATCAGCAATTAATGAAATTGTACTTTTTTTTTCTGTATGATGTATTAACTGCACAGGAAATACAAAGCAAACAGTGACTGTGGAAGGTCTCATCAGTCAGGTAGAAATGAAATTCAAGGAGGTCATGCAGGCTGCTCAGCTGCAGCAGTGCCCTCTCCCATTGAAAATCAGAGAGTTGTGTCAGATTTGATATGTGAGGATGTGTCAGATGCACTTCTTTTGGCCTAAAAAAAAGAAAAAAAAGAAAAAAAAAGGAAAAAAAAGAAAAAAGAGGAAATAAAAAAAAGAGAGAAATCAGGGTCTCCAGAAAGAGCAGAGACAGGGCATGATGTGTGGGGAAATAGAAATCCTGGGGGTGGCATTGGTACATTGTGTCTCTTACAGGGTTTATTCAAGCAGCTGAGCAGTTTGAGGCAATATGGAAGGAATAAAAGCTTGAGAAAACACTGCTAAAATAGGTCTAGAGGAACAGAAAAACTGACAGGTGAAGAGAGTAACCAGACTGCCAGAAAATGTTTCAAGCCAAGTGTGTTTGTATTTTAGTTTTCAGAACTGAGAGTCTTGAAGACACAAGACCCAGGGCAGGTTCTTGTGCATTTGCTGGGGGTAAGAGAGGGAAAGATGAACTGAGATTTTTTTGTGCATGGTTTGTGTGGGACAAAGCCAAACCTCTGCTCTTGTGTATCAGCCTGGAGTGAATCTCTGTTGGCAAAGATTGCTCACAGTGTAGAATCAGAGAAAATAAAATTTCCTATCCTTTTTCACTTAAAATCACTGAAAAAGCATTGGGAGCCAGAAAAGGGGTATTCTTAAAGAGTGTGAAGAGTTCTTGAAAATGGTTGTTGAACTTTCTGCACACCTGGAAGATTCCCTTTTACCTGGATATTCCAAGCTCAGTCCAGAATAATCTCTATATAGAAAGAAAACCATGTCAAAACATTGTACATTATATTTTCCATCTTTCCCACCAATTCACCTTCCTGTAACAGCCATCCATGGGCAGGCTGAGACAGAAGCCATAAAATAGAACACAAAATAATACCCACAAGGGTATATAAAGTTATTTGTTGTAGGATTGGCTGCTATTTGGCTACCAGGTGAGTCTGTGCCTAAAGGATCTCACACATTTCTGTGCCCACCAGGAGGCACCAGAACCAGAGATTAAACTGTGGCAACTTTGAGAGTATTTTGAAATCTTTACAGGATTAAGGATTTTTTCAAATGTAAATGAGGCTTTATACTGAAACTCTATGAGTCCATATGAAAAATAAACTGTTTTCCAAGATTTTAGCACTCCTGTCCCTAGATGTTTTTGAAGAGCAATGTGAAGTGTTTCGAGATGACACCTATCATTTTATTTTGATAAATCCCTTGTGGTAAGTGCTCTGAAGTAGAGACAAATACAGCAGTAAAGAACTGGTGATGGAAAACACAAACAGCAGTGAGAGGATGGATGAAGCTGGAAACCAGGCTAGATAAATCTAAGGCAATTTAAAGGAATTAAGAGCATACAGTAAAATTGACAAATGAGTGATGGAAAAAGCAGATTAGAGTTCAATGCTGGAGAAGACATGGCTCTGTGGATAACTGATAAGATGGAATAGAATATGCCTGGTGGAGCAGGGCAGAAGGAAAGGTTTTATTTCTGTGATTTGATCTTGGTGTTTATTGAGACAGCGTAATTTGACAAACCGGATCTGAGGAAGGACAATAAAATCAGAGCAGTGTGCAAGGGGCCAGAGGGGAGGAGTACACAGAGCTGATGTGATGCCTTGGGAAGGCTGAGCTGAAACAGAGACTGGACAGAACCAGAGCATAAAGCAGAGATTTATTCAAAGGCCTTTAGGATACACCTTGGGCAGGACAAGAGCCTGGCCAGGGCTGCACCCAAGGTGGACCCAAAA